>JAYMTG010000412.1:0-12573 GCA_036897565.1 Pelargonium exstipulatum
CTTGATGGCTGAGGGATGAGAGCCGGGGGTGGGAGCCAGCTGTCCCCATGAAGATTGGTCGACCTATTTCTGAGGTGGTTGTGAGGGAGGAAGAGGAGAAGGCTGGATTCACTATAGTGGATGGAAAATAACACAGAACAACAAGTAAGGAGGTGCGGCCATGGAAAGATGCAAGTCAAGCGGACCAAGCGGAGCTAGTCCGCCCGAGAGAGTAGTGGGGTTGAAGATCCGGAGTGAGTAGGCTCCAGGGGGAGGGGGTTTTGTTCAGTCCTAGGGGGTAGCCTATTATAGCCGTCTGGGGTCTCGTGTTAGGTTCTCAGTTGTCAGGACCTAATTTGCTATTTTGGGTGTTTGGTTTCGAGCATTACCGGGTTTGGTCTCTATTGTTCTTTGATCAGCGATGTAGGGTTCATTGTTTGGACTTCTAGAAGTATGTCTAGTCTTAAGTTTCAGTTCTCTAGGCTGTAACTTTCGTTTTTCTTTAATAATAATTTTTGAATTGTTTCACTAAAAAAAATATAAATTTATCCAACACATGTATAATTTTTTCCAGATCAATAATGTATTGAATATAACATTTGTTTGATTTTTGAGTTAGTTTTTATGGTAAAACAAATTTAGTGACAAGTGATGTTTATACATGTGTTAAACATTAGTTTGATTTTGTACAAGTGCTTGGGGTCCCCAAGTTATTTGACATATAGTTTTATTTTATCAGAACTATCTGACATGCGAATCGAATCAAATTGGTTTGGTTCAATTAGATTAGATTATAACAATATAATTATTTGATTTGGTTAGTAAAATTTGATAATCCATAATATCAATTAGGTTGACAAAATTTAAGTTAGCGAACCATATAACAGAACTCACACCTCTACATATATGTAACTGAGCTGTGTTGGATGAACAAGTTCTACATAAACACAACACAATTTAACTAGACATGTGTTTTGATTGACACGTCACTATTAATCTAAACTCAAAACCTCTTAAATTCGTACTATCCATGCATTATTACCCAAATTGTCAACCGTATTTTAACCTCATTTCAAATCACAATCCTAAATTCTTTTTGAATTATTGTAATACCAAACAATCAAATTGAGATTCCCCCTTAGGGCATAAATGATTAGTAAACAAAAATAATTCTGAAGAATTACAAACAATAAAATGACTGAAATACCACTGAGATCGCCACCTGTCACAGAAATTGATACGCGAAAGCGAGTAAGGGCAAAACCGTCAACGGGAAATGATAATACATATCTTCCCGGTCGGAGGAAAATCTCTTTTTTCCTGCGTCTCCTCTCTCTTTTTCTCATTCGAAACCGTCACACCCAAACTCGGTTTCTTCATCGCAACACAACACAAACACACACAGTTTCGAATCGAAGAGAAAAGGAAACAGAAGCGCCAAGCAAGCTCTCTCTCTGTTTCGGATGCTCAATCTCATGGTATTTGCTTCTTTTTTTTTGTTTTTTTTTTTTTTGATTTTTTTTTTTTGGTTTTGTTTTGAGAGTGTATCTGCATTGGTTTTGCGGATTTAGGTATTGTGAAATTAGGGTTTTGATCGTTCTGAGAGGGTAGAGAAAATACGATTTCTAGGGTTTTTTTTTTAATTTTTAATTTGGTTATGGATTTTGGTGCCTATTTTAACCTTTCTCGAGTCAGCCCCCTCTCGTTTACTCACAATTTCGTCTCCGAATTTTTCCAGTTCTCTGCGAAGTAGCTTTCCGGTGGTCGAAGCTTCGGTGGCGCAGTCAAGTTGACGAAGCTGTGGCTGGGGACGTTTGACGGTACTGGCGTGTGTCCAGATTTGTCAATTCCTGGCAGATTTTGACGCCGGCATTGCCTGAGAGAAGGTTGTCGGGGTCTTTTGGTTCTGGAACTGGGGTCTTTGTCAGAAACAGGTTGACAGAGAGTCCGGCGTCAGGTGTCCCATGCCTGAGAAGCTGCTGCCGCGGCCGGATCTTTTCCATAAGGATTTCTCTGGTAACATTTCTTCTTTTGAAGTTTTTGGTCCAATTTAGTTTACTAAACTAGAACCCAACCGAATTAATTAATTCAACCAAACAACATCAGACTTTAAATCATTAACACTTACTGCATCATACAGGGTGAAGGATTGGTCAGAGTATTCATTATCCATCAGTTGAGAGTGTTATGGGGAATGCTGAGGAGAAAAGTGATGATGCTGTAGACACAAAGGTTGATGATGCAACGGAGATATTGCCAATAGAAGAAAATCTAAGCACAGTAAACATATCACCCATAGAAGAAACTATGAACACCTTACATATGTGCCCTTTTGAGATGCCTATTGAAAGTTATGGAGAGGATGTTACTGTGGCTATTAATTCTAGCAGCATGCTGAAGTGTACCGGACAGACTGATGATCAAGGCAGAGATGATAAGTGGGTTGATTGTGTTTCTGAAACCAAATGCTCAAGCATTGTATCATCTCCAATAGAAGAAAATGTTAGCACCGTAAACACAAGTTCTTCTGAGGTAGCTGCCAACATTGCTGTTGAGGAACCTCTTTATTTGCAGCCATGTCAGCTATTTGATGTTGTGGATAATTGTTCTTTAAACATACCAGATATGCCAGATTTTTCTGTTGCTTTTAACTCACTGGAGTGTTCTGAACAAATATATAATGTAGGCAGAAATTGTTCAAGAGTTGATTTTGGTTCTGAAATCGAATGCCCTGGCATTGTTCCGTTATCAATAGAAGAAAATGTGTGCACTTTGAAAACAAAGTCCTTAGAGATTGCTATCGGAAGTGCTGATATTTGCTCATCGAAGAGGCAAGATGTGCCAGATCTTTCTAGGGATGATGTTGCTGTTGCTATTAATTCTAGCAACTCACTGAAGTGTTCTAGTCATACATTTAATGAAGGCACATATGATATACAAGTTGATTGTGGGTCTGAAACCAAATGCCCTGCCATTGTTCCATCATTTTCTCGAAGAAGCAGCCGAGCACTAAAGCCAATCCAAAAGAGTCAGACAAAAACAATTACAGGAAAATGCAGGAAGACAGCTAATGTTCCATACCCAGATAGTAGTACACAGATAATCTTAAATGGTTCTAGGAAGAAGAGAAGTTGTGTCTCCAAACCAGCTCGATCTTCTATATGGGGATTACCGGGGAATGTCAATCAAATTTTTGAAGAAAATACTAAGCTTGGGTTTATTGGAGTGCAGAGTCAGGAATTGATGAAGGTGAAGGCTAGCCGAGGAAATGGAAAAAGAAACAAGGTTAATGCAAGTGGGAACTCGAAAGGGTCAAGAAAGAGTTCTCGTGCTTTAACTACTTGTATTCGTTTAAAGGTCAAAGCGGGCAAAGAAGTTGTTCTAAGTAGTGTGAATGTTATGATTCCTGCAGTTGTGGATGCCTCTGGTCCCGCTAATGGTACTACTGTTGCATGTGGAACTGAGTCAATCTTGGGAGCTAAGCCTGAAGATTCTAATTTAATCAATGGTATTGGAAATAAGTTGGGGAATGTGGGCACTGGACATTATAACATTGGCAATTCTTCTGTGGATTGTGAGGGAGGACCTGGAGAGTACCGTGATGAGGATCCAGCTCTCACAATTAAGGACACAGATAGTTCTGTCACTCTAGAGAAGTCAGTGAGAGTAACTGCTGGCAAATACCTTGGGGTTTCTTCAGCAGATTCTGTAGTAAATACAGATCTTGGAACTTCACCTGATTCAGAAGTCATTAATTCACTTCAAGATGCTGAAGATGGTTCAAGATGTCAAGAAGACTTGCACGATTCTGTTTTGACCTCCAAAGATTTTTCTGCTCTTGGGGATGTGAACTGTAAAAGGGGAAGCTGTATTCAGGAAGATGGGTCACCTGTTCAGGAAGGCATAAACTGTGCTATAACATTAAACAAAAGTGAAAGCAGACAGAAAGTAGGAGATGATTCAGACTCCAGGGAGTCTTTAACATCATTTACCATAGCTGATGCTTCAACTATCTCATCAAGCAGTAAGGAATTTTCAACAGAACTGTTACCTTTGTCAACTGAGACTCAAGTTGAGGTTTCTAGACACGGTTTAAAAGTTGAAAGTGATAGGGAAGATAAGCCATGTTGCAGCCTAGATGCTGGCCTTGGATTACCAGAATCAATGGATTCTAAAATTTTGCTTCCTAACACTAAAATTAAGGGCCGTAAATTTCATAAACATTCCAAATCTGGTGGAGGGAGCAAGGGTAGGTCAAAAGATTCTGACTCAGCAAAGAGTGGGAAAGGCAATGTGGGTAGAAAGAGAGAGAACCGAAAGAAGTCAGTTAATAAGAAAGAAGTAAAACAAGGTGCCTCTGAGGAGGCTGTACGCAATGTGGAAGGTCCCCTAGAAACAGGTGAGAGAATGAAATGGGCGTCTGTGCTTGGTATTTTTTTCCCTTTTCCGCCCTTTCTTTTGGAAGAACCATTTTACCTGTTTCATTGATTTAATCTTTTTGTGTTTTATCATTTTCTCTTCCTTGCTCCATACATGCTTTCAGCTTACAAAGCCAAAGGTTGTTTCTGATTTTCTGGGAATTTTTTTTGTAGGAAGTAACATGGGAATTGGTCTTGGAATGACAAATACCAATGATAATATTGAGTCTGTGAGTGCATCATACTTGGACGTGGTATCCGGTGGTCTAGGAGAGCAAAATTTACCCCCACGTAAAGCTTGGGTGTGCTGTGACGATTGTCATAAATGGCGGCGTATACCAGCATCCCTTGTAGATTCCATTGGTGAAAATAGCAAGTGGTACACAATCGTTCTCTATGCATTGTTTTTAAGCTGCTTTGAATGCGGAAACGAATGATTTACCATGTCTTAATTATTTGTTTAGTTTGTTCTGAAAGTATGTAACTTATCTAAATGCATGATCTGAAGTCTGGTCACATAATAAGATTTCTTGCTAGTCATTCAGTAACAGCGTAGGTTTGAAATGGTTACTGCTAAGATTGTTAGAGTTTGGATAGTTACTTGATCTGCATTATTCTTGGTTGTTTATAAGTCATTATTTGTATGTTAACTCTAATGAGCTTTTGATATGCATTTCTCAGTTATTTTTCCTGGGTTTTCTAAGTTAATGGGAAAATAATGATAAACACTTTAGTATTATAGTCAAGTACTGAAGGTACTATTAGTAGTCATATCAGTTTTGTAAATTTCTGCTGGATTTTTAGTAAAACCTTTACAAGTTTTCTTTATTGAACCCTCAATGTACTTTGTGAACATATGGCTGCCAAGTTATGAAATACTGCTGAATCATATTTTTGTTCTTTTCCGCCTGAAATTAAATTTCAGAAAATCATTTTGATTTCTTATTGTGCCTCAAAATCCTTTATAATTAATTAAGCATGGGTATTACCGGTTAGTAATTCTGATCACAAATCTTCTGCTTGGTTCCTTCAGCAATATTCACATTTGCAGAAACCGATTTCTTAATTGAAGAGTAACCCTTTCTAGGTTAAAACAAATCCGGTCTATCTTGTACGTCTAAACCCAATAAGCTGTTTTAACTTCTAGCTAGCAACGTCTGATAGTAAAGATCTGCAAATTTACGAGTCTCGAGTAAAACTTGAACAGCAATCCACCTAGTGAGGGAGCGTTCTATGAAGTAACTATCATGACACTAGCTTTAAATGTTACTATCACATACTCACATTCTTTTTTTCTCTCTTGTATAATAAATTAAGTGTTCAAGTTAGTGGGGGTAGTAAGTTAAAAAATGTCTGATGCATGATTTATGTCACTCACTATTATTTATTTTTAAGTAGTTGGTATTATGCAAACATATCATTCAAATAGATGAGTTCTATGATCTATTTGTTTCCTTTCCTTTTCTAGAATAACCTAATATCTTCGTTTTGGTTGGGTTATGTTTATTTATTTTTCAAGGACTTGTAAGGACAACATGGATATATCCTTTGCTGACTGTTCAATCCCCCAAGAAAAGTCAAATGCAGATATAAATGCTGAATTGGAATTATCAGAGGCCTCTGGTGAAGAAGATGCTTCTAATAGTCATATACATTACAAGGAGCTGGAATGTCGGCCTTCAAAAGGTATTTGACATCTGTTAATGAATAGCAGAACTATTAAATGGGATCCAAGCTTGAAGCATGACTGACTGGATCTCAGATTCTTTTGTTTTATGAATGGTGACTTTTTATTTGGGTCAATTGTGGCAGGTCCTCAACCAGCTTCATTTACATGCATTCCTTGTAATGAGTTTCTGCACCGTAGCCGTAAAAGCCAAACCATTGACGAGGTTCAAACCTGACTCATTTCTTTTTTTATTGATTTGTGATTACTTGAATTTGGCCGAATTCTTAATTTTTCCAAGAGGGTTAAAGAGGGATGGATTCGTAGCATATTAATGCAATATTTGTCATAAGATCCTACATATTATGTTAGAAAGGAAGGAAGAGTTAGGGATGGACTGGTGGATTATGTCTTCTTGCATTATAACTCTGTTGATTATGTTCATTTAGTGTTTATTATTACCATGGGTACTTTTCGTTTTCTCTAGTCTCTGTCTTAGTGCTCCAAGTGGCTTATCCTCGCGTCCTTTTATGTGGTCATGGGAGATTAACTGCATCAAATAGATAACTTGTTTCTTTCCTGCCCCTTGCAGTGGACCCTTGAACTTGTCGTTTCACTTGATTTTTCCCCTGAATTATCTGTTTCCTCAATTATACTATTTAACTAGACACTACCAAATCAAGTCCATGTTGATGAATGCTGCTTAGTATTAAACATAATAGTCATGCCAATGTAATTTACGTTAGTAAGTCTTTTTATTTATTTTCCTTTTCCTTCCTTTTAATATGTGAAACTGATATAGTTACTTATTTTATTCGGTAAACTTACCAAAAAGTTTGCCGTTCATTCTTTTCATTCATATTTCATTTCCATTTTATATTGTTTCACACCAAAGGCAGATGTAATTTGTGGATGCATAGTTCAGCTATCTTGTACTGATAGAATTTGTTTGCAAATTTTAATCAGATTATGGTCTGCCACTGTAAACCACCTCTAGATGGTCGGATGGGTTGTGGAGATGAATGCCTTAACCGGATGCTTAACATTGAATGTGTTCGAGGGACCTGCCCATGCGGGGACCTTTGTTCAAATCAGCAGGTACTTCATCTGTTTCTTGCTGAATGTCGTTCCTCTAAGTGGATTTTATTTTGTATTTCAAGGGCATTGCTTTAGCACAAATGTCTGTTTGCAGTTCCAGAAACGGGAATATGCTGGCATGCGTTGGTTTCCAACTGGGAAGAAGGGTTATGGGCTGCAGTTGCTTGAGAATGTATCTAAAGGACAATTTCTTATTGAATATGTTGGAGAGGTAAATTAGACATTATGCTTTTCATTTAATTTAAGGTGATTTAAATGACTAGGGCTTCTTCTTGTGGCTGGTCACCAGATATAGATTTTCATTTAGGCAATCATACCAGAACCAGTCCTGTTGAAACTGCCCTCCATATGAATTTTTTGGTGTATTTTTTTTAAACATTGTTATGTCACTTGAGAAGAAAGAAATCGATAAACAGAAGGACAAAATGACAAAGAAAGAAGGCTAAAAGCAGGATAATGAACCTACCAACTAACTTAAAACCGAAAAAAACCCGATACCCAAGGATTTTATAATTACAGTAAATCTCCTGATCTATCCACAAGTTATTAAAATACTCTGTAGAAGGCTAAAAGCAAATTTCATAGGGAGAATTGTTGAAAATTATAATTTGATTGCTGACAAATACCCATGATTAATGATCCAAATAAAAATTTGCTTTGACCCTAACTTCTAACATGATATGAAAAATTATTTGAGTTGTCTATATGGGTTTCATGTACTATGATTTGAAAATGCAGAAAACAACTGACAACCTCTTTTCAGGTGTCAATTATTCTCAAAATACTTTTAAAGGTGTTTATGCCTTTGTTAATATGCAGGAGTAACCATCGGCACCACTGTGTTTTTTCTTCATATATCATATACTTACCCAACTGCAGTTTGTAGCATTTTCTGCTGGCTCATTATGCCTGAAAATTTTCCAACTCTTAAGATATATGATCATAAATACACACATGAGTAACTGAGTATGCTTATTCGTGTCTTGTATTTCATACTGGATTACTGATGTTATTCATTTATATTTTATTTTAGACCAGTAGTATTCATCTTTTTATAGATCCTGTATATGTCTCTGCATATATTATCTATTTTCCATATGTATCTCACTTGGTACGACTTTTTGAAAACAATATTTTGATGTACTGGACAAGACAGGTACTTGATATGCATGCTTATGAGGCACGGCAGAAACAATATGCTTCTGATGGTCATAAGCATTTCTACTTCATGACATTGAACGGCAGTGAGGTTTGATTTTATTATTTATTTGCTACTTTCTCGAGTAGTCATAATCATTTGTTAGACAATTTTCTGATCAGTGGAAACTTTGGTGATTTGTTACGGAGTAGCATGGTTTGATTATAACCTTTTTGAGTTTCAAATGGAAAACCAAAGAAAAACATGGCTCGGGAATGGAAAAGGAAGGGGATGAGTTTCCAAGAGAGAACTTGGACAACCTGGACAATATTTAATGCTCATTCCTAAAACTGCTCTGCCCTAACTCTAAATGCAAATAATAAGTTTAAGAGCAATTGTGAATATAGTATTTTAGCCATACATACATAGTATCTTAACTTGTATTTCTTTTACCCCACCTCCCCACCCAGCTTAATAATCTTTTGCAGTCTATGAAGCAAGAACACTCTTCTCCACCAAAGTGTCTTTGCTTTATGTGAATCCGTCACGTATTCGCTGCGGGAGTTTTAATAAAGAGAAGAAATAATGTTATGCCCTTTTTCTTTATGCTATATATATACACACACTAAAACTTACCTGTGTGTCAAATTATTTCCTAGCTTTTGCTTCATTACAGTTTCCTAACATTTCTGTTCTTGCAGGTTATAGATGCATCTGCCAAAGGCAATATGGGACGCTTTATTAACCATAGTTGTGATCCTAATTGCCGTACAGAAAAGGTGAATGATAATTATGTGCTTATTGTCATTAAGTCTCTGTTTTTGAGACTGTACTGTTTATATATGGGTGCTCAAGCACAGTTGGGAACCTCTTTGGCTGGATCTCACGTAGAGACTAACTTGTCAACTTATTGTATTTCTCTTAGAACTTTTTGACTTGCTTTTGTGCATTATTCTCTTCCTTTTCCTCTTTTCTCATATACATTCTTGTGGACCTCCACTCATCCTTGAAATTTTCTGCTAGAGAATTCTAGGTTTGATGCTGCTTTTATGTCATTTTTTGCTCTTACTTCTCTGTAGATTTCACATAGCCAATCTCTATGTCATTTCATTTATTTTATCACAACAAATATAAAGGAAATTGCATAGAACAGTTTTGAAATGAAGAGCGGTATGTGGGAAAAGGTAATCTTACTATGGACTCTTTAAGGTGATACTGCTTCAGAAGAGTGGATGTGACAGTGAATAGAATTTTTAGTCCCTGTCTTTCATTGTTGAACCAGATTTGTGAATGGTTGAGCTATTGCCATAGATGAAGTATTATAGGGTTCACAACAGAATTTCTGATAGCAATAGTGATACATGATAAAAGGAGATTATTCTTAGGCTTTGATGTGAATATGGGTTCAGTAATGTGATGTCTATATCGGCACTTGTTTGTGGACCACATGATGTTTTTGATTGTTGGGGGTTCTGCAGCCACAGATTTAAATTTCCAGCTCGAATCACATATTTTAATCAGTGGCTATAGGCACACTCTTTTGGTGTTAAGGATTTAATTTGCTAATTCTCAAGACTGCCCAGTCTCTATTATGAATTTGATGTGTGTATGCTGACAGCTTTAGTTGTGTCAGGACTCTACATTTCTCATATTTTTTCTTCACCTTCACAGTTTACTGAGTCTTTATTTATTTTATTGGGACAGTGGATGGTGAACGGAGAAATCTGCATCGGGCTTTTTGCATTGAAGAATATGAAGGAGGTAAAATCAATGACATCATTGTTCATTTTAAATGCAGAATTTTTCAAATGGAGTACAGTTTGTCTTAGTATCAATGATCATAGCATCCTGGAGTTGCTTATTATCTGCTAGACAGTTACCCTGAATTGTCACATGATGATCATGGAAAGTCAATGGAAGTCTTAAATATACTGTGTTCATTTCATTACCTTTGAACCCTTCCTAGTTTGTATAATTTTATAAGAACAGACTACTCACCGCCCAACCCCTCAGAATAAGAGAAACAGAAACTGATCCTAAAAACTTGTTGGTCGAAGGAAGTTTAGCTTATGTGGACGATTCAGAAATGAATTTCATATCGCTAAATTATTGTAGCATTTTGCACTTGACAAATAAGTCTGAACAGTTATTAAATAACTTACATGAGAGATACATATCATTTGTTAGCAATCTACTAATGACAGGGAGCTGTAATCTTAAGGAACTTCTTTCTATTATGATATCAGGGAGAAGAAGTGACATTCGACTACAACTTTGTAAGAGTGTTTGGTGCTGCCGCCAAAAAATGCTATTGTGGTTCACTTCACTGTCAAGGCTATATAGGGGGTGATCCATCAAATACTGAAACAATAGTTCAAGGTGACTCAGATGAAGAGTTCCCTGAACCCGTAATGCTGTTTGAGAATAGAAAAAACAAAGTCAGATTGAAGAATAAGATTTCTAGGACCAAACGAACGCCAAAAGAAGAGAGTGTAGTGAAAGCTCAAACCAAAGTAGATGAATCCACAACTGCTGCAGGGCAATCACAGATCACCTCAGAAATTGACGACTCCATGAACATATCGGCTTCTGTAGTCACCCAATTACATAGTACGTCACTTAGAAAAGTATCATCTTCTGCTCAAGAGGAAATATCTGCTCAAACAGATGTAACTAGCAGCTCCATGTCATCTGTTCAAGAAGAACTTTCTATCGAAGATGATCCTTTGAGAAAAGCCCCATCCTCCAACCAAAGGTTAGATGAATCAACAGGAAATCTCAGCAAGTTGTTACCTAATGGTATTGATGATTGCAAGAAGTCCAAGTCTGAGACACTTGAGAAGCGAGTCTCTTCAAAATTTGCTCATAGCTTGAAAACTTCTCGTTCTTCCAGCTCTGTTAAGAAAGGAAAAATTAATAGTGATGCGCAGAATGTCAACAAACCCCAAATAATGGTTGACAAGAATCAGTTACAGTCTACCAAACCCAAGAAATTAGTGGTAGGGTCTGCTAATGGCCGTTTTGAAACAGGTTTGGGTTTTTCTAACTTTCTATTTTGACGATTAGAGATTGATTGTTTTGATGATTATTGCCCTTTTGTGCTTCCAGTTGAGGTGAAACTTAATGAATTACTTGATGTTGATGGGGGAATAAGCAAACGCAAGGTAAGCAGTTTATTGTTATTTACTTTGTTTTTGTTGGTTGGCAGACATTGCCATAGATACTCTTCCCCCAGTTGGGTCTTGCAAGGTTTATTAGACTATTAGTCTTTAGAATTAGCAATATATGCCTCATTCTTTTTTGCTGGTTGATCTTTCAGCATTTTTGGCACTTGGCTGACTTCAATTGTTTTGCTCATCACTTTTCTTTGGCACAAGAGGCCAGAGGGAATGACTTCTGAGCTTTCCATTCATTATGTTTTCATGTCTTAGATTTACTATCAAAGAATGTCGTTTTTTAAGTTTTTTTTCTTCTTATTCTTCCATCTTCCTGTTTTCTTGTTATTTCGAAGGATTTTAATCTCAGTACAGCTATGGCATCAGAAGCAAATGCATTTCATGTATTTTTTATGAATTTTATTTATATATTATTATTTGTTTACAAGGCAAAATTTTCTTATTACAGGATGCTCCTAAAGGTTACTTGAAGCTTCTTCTTCTCACTGCAGCTTCAGGTGATAGTGGCAATGGCGAAGCAATTCAGAGGTCAGTCAAGATTTGTCTCCATTTTCAGTTGTCCTATGTATGGGAAATTTTCATCATTCAGTTCTTTGTTTATTTGCGACTATATTTATACAAGTCTTTCTCTCTTCCCCTTTTTCTTTTGGCAGCAATCGAGAGCTCTCTATGATACTTGATGCGCTTCTGAAAACAAAATCGCGGATTGTGTTGATTGATATAATTAACAAAAATGGTAGTGTATCTCCAGTTTTGCTCATAGCATGGGTTCTATTTCCCAATTTCATTTTATGTTTCTAGTTATCCTATTTTTTTAAGTGATTAATATTTTCCTCTGCAGGCTTGCAGATGCTACACAACATAATGAAGCAGTATAGAAGGGACTTCAAAAAGATTCCAATTCTCCGAAAGCTTCTCAAGGTGCACACATGCTGGAACTGTTCATTATCTGTGCTTGCTTATCTTATATTATGTCTTCTAGAATGTTTGAACTTTGAATAACTTCAAGTAATAAAAGATATGTGAAAATATACTGAATATACAATAAATAGTGCGTAGTAAATCATTATATTACTAATATTTATTATTATTATTATT
>JAYMTG010000413.1:0-12570 GCA_036897565.1 Pelargonium exstipulatum
ACCAAGCCACCGGAGAGACACGTCCACTCGGTTTTCTTCTTTCACACGTCACCACCGGGCCCACTGGGCGGGCGCTTTTACCTACTTAGCCCTCCCTCCAGCTTGTGGATGAGATTTAATTTAATTACTTTATTTCTTTAAGTTTTATTATTTTGTAAAAAGTGCAAGGGTGAGCTTTAGACGACAGGAGCCAATCGGCCACTATATGTTCGCCACTTGTCGAGATCCGGTCACCTTCCGTGACCTCCTTCTTCCTCACAGCCTCAAAAAAATTCCCAATTTTAATAATAAATCCTGAAGAAATTATAGTGGCTGAGATTGCTCCTCACCTCACCAACTGTAGTTTCTGTATTCTAGTCGATCCTTTACTGGAACGCTTACTTGCTTCCTTGCTGCTTTTCTTCTTTACCTTACTCCATTTCTTTCTTTTTTCTGGATTTTTCTCGATCGAGAGCTGGTTAAGATTTCGATCAACCACCGCTAGAAATCATGTGTTCGTCACCGCCTGGTGGCTGAGCGAGGCTTTCTTGCTGTTTACGATCTGTAACATCAATTTCGATTTCAATTGATGCATACAGATATGATCTTCAGCTCCTTACAAGGTACTTGCTTGCATTTCTAGGGCTCTCCTCCTCTTCCTACCTGTTTGGAAGCTAAGAAAATTTGAACAGACTGGGAAACGAAAGTGTTTTGTTGTCTTATCTATGATTTAATTTGTTTTCCGAGCAATCAAAAACAGGAAGAGTTGAGGACGGTAATATATAGATATTGCTGTTGATTACTGATTGGAGTTTTTGTTTCTATGTCTCTAAAGGTTTTGGCGTCTTCGCGTTCGTTTTGGTGAGGATTCTGAATAAGGAAATTTTCTATTAATTGTTTCGGATTCAGAGAAAGCGTCTATCTATTGCTGGTGGATTCTGAAAAAAAATTCAAAGGAACTTATTTGATTTGAAACTGATAGATATGTTGAATTTGAATCCTTATCCATGTTGATCTAAACAGAGAGGGATCTCTATCAATTGTTGTTGCTTTTATGTGTCTTCTGCAGTAGTAGAATTGTATTCTCAGGTCTTCTCGAGGACAATCACAACGGCTTTACTGGAAGCAGTTTCGGATTTCTTAAGAGATGAACGAAGACTTGCATCTTATCCATTGCTCGTCAGGGAGGATTTGAAGCAGCGTTCAGCTGCCAGGTTCCTGTGATGGACACTTATTCTTCTGGTGAAGACCTACTTATTAAGGTAACATCACTAGTCTTTTTTATTATTTCAGAACATTTGCACAACATTTTTTTAATTAAGTAGTTATCTTAAGTTTGAACCTTCATTTATGGTAGACAAGGAAGCCTTATACAATTACAAAGCAACGTGAGCGCTGGACTGATGAGGAGCATAATAGGTTTTTAGAAGCCTTGAAGCTCTATGGGCGAGCATGGCAGCGCATAGAAGGTTACCTCTTGACTATTTATTTTGTCATTAGTTCATTTTCTTTCCTTTCTATGTGCATATATCAATTTGACTAGAATTCAAAAACTATTGGAACCAGTTCACATGAATTTGAGTTTACCTGAACTGATTGGTATTTCCTACTTGAAATGACATGAAATGCTGTGGTTATATATACATTCTTCTTAATTAGAGACTTGTTTTTTTTTTCTTTTGCTTGATGGCCCGCAGAACATATAGGAACAAAGACTGCTGTGCAGATCAGAAGCCATGCACAGAAGTTCTTTTCAAAGGTCAATCTGTACCTTTTCAACTGCACATATTAATCCTCACTACTACATCCAATTATATCTTCATCATTTTAATCTGAAATCTTGACATGTAGGGTTTTAATTATTTAAATATAGTTTACATCTTCCTTTGCCATATTATATTTCCAATCAGTTCCTTCTGTTTTATTTCTCTTATTTGGTTGCACAATATAATTTCTGTATGTGTAGTGATAATCAGGGTTTGTGCTTTGTTTTAGAGCCCCATTTGATTTCTTTGATGCTTATATACTTTTGCTATTTTTGTCGGTATTCTTTAAGATAGGCTTTAGAGCTCTTGCAGATGTTTTCTTATGTTGAATTGTTTTTGTTCTGCTTGCAAGTGCCTAAGCCTAATGATGTGAATGTACTTCTCAAAACTAAATCGAAGTTTGTAAGATGACTAGGCTTATCTGTCTCAGAAAAGTACACAATTATATATTGATTTTTCTACAACTGAGATTTTAATCTAAATTGATAAGATTGTCATTATGAAATTAGGCAGCTATATCACCTGTGGAGTACTTGACAGGATACCGCATGAAAATGGTATACCTACTACTAGGAATTATGAAATAATGGAAAGTGTTAGCAAGGTAGATGAATTCAATACACAAAAATATAAAAAAGCTATTATTAATATTCTGCGGCATAATTGATGTTCCTCTCTCGGAAATTGTTTCAAAACCAAAGGGTGACGTTGAAGCTTCGTCTCCATCATATGGTGCAATTTGACCAAAATTGGTTTCATTTGGATGGACATAGAAGGAGGTTCTGCACAAAGAATCTGCTAATATTTCAACTTTTTAGTTTATTTTTTTTAATTCTGTCCCAAACTTGTATATTAAACTACAACATTTTTATACAAGTCATATTTGCTCATAAAATATTACCTACATATATATAAGACTTGTTAATCTTTAATTTTATCTAGTACATCTCAAATCTATAGATTGGAATCAGCAGCTTGATAGTTATTCCACCAAACCTCAGTCATTTTACCAACCCTTTGGTGGTAATGAACAGTATTACTTGCCAGAGATTGTTCTTTCAGATCTAAATAGATAACCATCTCTTAGCTTGTAAAAGTGAGATTCTTTTTTTTTCAGCATTTAAGATCACTGAGAGTCTCCATTTTTTAAAATTCATGCTCACTCTTTGAAGTTTATTGATGAATCGTGAATCTCAGGAATGTCAGTTCGCACTGATCACATGAGATTGTAGAGTCTAGAATATTGTGAAAAAAGGAAACTGGTGAAGTACTGTGCCACATAACTTTCTGAGAACTGTTAATAGATGGCACATTTCTTACCAACACCCATCATGCCAAGCGGTTTAAAGCGCTTGGATCTCCTTAGAGGTGTGTAAGATTTGAGCCCCATCATGGTGTTGCTATCGCCGATTTAAAAAGAAAAGAAAAAAAAGATGGCACATTTCTGGTGGTCAACAAATGTACCAAGTCTTAACTGTGGTTTGCTAGAGGGTGTCCATGGACTCTTTACTGAACTCATGTAGGAGTTCAGTAAAACGTCCGTAGCCATTAATGTGCTTCCCAAGTCTGCATGTGTAATCTCAGGTCAAAGGGGGTTATTCATGAGAATCACAATCAGTGTTCTGACCACCAACCTTGTATAGTTCAGTCCATGGGGTGATTATACTTTTCATCCCAGCTTCAATCGCAAAATCATTTGTGTGCTAATCGCAAAATCATTTGTGTGCTTTTATGGCTGGAAGTGTAGTTAAGTCTACAGCTTATGATGTGCTGTTTGTAAGACAACTCTCACTGTCTCTCTCTCTCTCTCTCTAGTATTTATTTAAATTTTTCCCTTTAACTTTAATTCATAATTGGTACTTATTTTAGAACCTGTAAATTTCTCATTTAGAGTCTAATTGCATTTTAGTAGTAAAGATTGTCTTTGGTAAACTGGTATCATAATACATCAAAAATGCATTATTTATATCGGGAAAAATGATTTTATTAGATTACCATAAAATTACGAGAATAGATGGATAAATATCACTTAGAAGTATTAATAAAATGAGTGGGTCAAAGATTCAAAATCACAATACACCTAGTGGTGCAACTTGGTTTATTCATGGGACCAAGAACAAAGATTCAAAATCACAATCCGCCTAGTGTTGCAACTTGGTTTATTCATGGAACAAAGAACAAAGGTTTTTTTTTTTGCATAATCTACTTTGATTCATGGTTATTAGATAAAATGTTGTGTTTGGATTGTTTTGAAGGGAAGTGAGAATTTTATTTTCTATTTTCATGTCGCTTCCATGCATTTTTGTTGTTGTTGTAGAAGGGTATATAATCCATTAATGCGAATGGGAATCCCATTTTTTTTTTTTAAATATCTATGTGAGGGATGAAAATGGACTATTTTGAAGGGATGAGAATGGAAATAGGAATTCCTTGTTCCTAACTACACAAAATATAGGCAATTCCTAGTTTCTTCACAGTAACCCAATGCTACCCAAATGCCATAAAGTTTTTTTGAACGTAGTATGTGAACTTTACAATTATTTGATAAATTTTATATTCAGGTTTCTGTCTAGGCCAATCTCTGTGATTATTTGATCCTTGCCTCCATGGGCAGGTCTTTCATATTGACATCCAGCTTCCTTATTTTGCAATCTAAGTCAAATAAATCAAACCAATTGTTGGAAATTCATGTTGTCATACATAAGAATTACTGAGGTAGCGACTGATTGTCCTGTGGGTATTTTTAAATTATAATTATTGCATTCATTTAACTTATGTATGAGGGCATACTCAGGATTGAAAAAAGACTGATCTCTCCTCAAACTGAAGTAGCATTGTTATTTCAATTCCTTAGATTTTTGAATAATTGAAATGATGGGAAAGATGGGAAAGTAAGTTATAACTATTTTAATTAAGTTAAAACAAGAAATATACGAACGCTATCTGTTTGAAATTTGGGTTAACTGTTGGAGGCATAAACTATTGCTTATGCTTTGTATAAGAGCTAGAATACAAGTTGTAACCCCTAGAAGACATGGTCAATAATGAACTAGAGAGAAGCTATTTAGCTCACACAAAGGTACAAAATAATGAAAGGTGTTTATCATGCTTCTTCTTTTCCTAGATCTGTTATTCCCTTAGTGACCATTTGTCATGATTATTCCTCTTATCTTTTTCTTGTTATTTATTCAAGTTCGCTGTAAAATACCAAATTTATATTACTTGTTGAAATTTATTTCATTAATTTTCTGAATACTTTATGGAGAAGGAGAATGCAATATAAAGGCATCTTAAGTCCCTTCAAATGATTTCCTGAAGTTCCTTTTTATATTAAGAAAACTAACATTTTTTCCTCTTTCAGTTGGAGAAGGAGGCTCTCATTAAAGGTGTTCCAATAGGAAAAGCTCTTGACATAGACATTCCTCCTCCCCGCCCCAAGAGGAAACCAAGCAATCCTTATCCAAGAAAGATTAGCGTAGGTACTCGGACATCTCAGGTGGAAGCCAAGGATGGAAAACTCTCGACATCAGTTTCTTCTTTGCATTGTAAACAAGTGTTGGACTTGGAGAAAGAACCACTTACTGAGGTGAACGTTTCCTCTTGGTTCTATTCATCCATTAGTTTGTTCTTGTTCATGGACCCTTTCTACCTTGTTTTTTATGTGGTAAGTTTTTATGTTCCTTGTTTATCAGATATCTACTGGAGATGACATGGCATCAAATGCAAAAGAACATCAGGAGGACAATTGCTCGGAAGTCCTCACCCTTCTCCAAGAAGCTAATTGTTCTTCAGTGTCATCACCAAACAAAAGTTCTGTACCTATGCCCGTGACACTAAAAGATTCATGCAGGTTTAGGGAGTTTGTGCCTTCAGTGAAAGAGGCAATTAATCAGGATGAAACAACTGAATCTTTGGTCACAATTGGCTCCAAAGGTAATCAGAAGTTGCATAAACCTGCTGATAAACAGACAGCGCAGTATAATGAAGCAAGTAAAGTTTCAAATATGGAGGGTCACAACAAGAAGTTGGTTCAAGACAAGAAGTCAAATGATCTAAAAATTGCATTGCCAACCGACGAGATGCAAGCTGCTCAGAGTTACCCAAGGCATGTCCCTGTGCATGTTTTAGATGGGAAACTGGGAACTTGTGCTCAAACTTCTGAGTTGTCACAAAGGGATAGCATATTTCATCCATGCGGAAAAGTTCATGGACACCTTAATCCGTTTACTAACCCAGCTGCATCGGGAACTACCGAGCATCAAAATAACTCGCCAAGATCTTCTGTTCACCAATCCATTCCTAGTTTTCACCCTCCCTTCACCCCATTTTGCCATAATCAAGAGGACTACCAATCCTTTTTCCAAGTTTCCTCTGCATTTTCAAGTCTTATTGTATCCACTCTGCTACAAAACCCAGCGGCTCATGCTGCTGCAAGCTTTGCAGCTTCACATTGGCCTCATGGAATTGCCAGAGATTCACCTAGATGTACCCAGGGAGGTTTTCAATCTAGACAGTTGAACTTCACTCCAAGTATGGCAGCTATTGCAGGTGCAACTGTAGCAGCTGCAACTGCATGGTGGGCAGCCCATGGACTGCTGCCCATGTGTGCTCCTCATAATACAGCCTTCACCAGCGCTCCTGCATTAACCACCTCAGTTCAATCAATGGATATTGATCAAGTTCCAGTGGCCAAGACAGAGAGAAGAGAAGATACTATTCAAAATCCATCCTTGCAAGATCAACATCTTGACCCAAAATGCTCTGAAGCTTTGCAAGCTCAGCAGTCAGTGCCGAAATCCCCTACTGCATCATCTTCAGACTCTGAGGAGAGTGGAGGTGTAAAACGAAGCACTGGGCCAAAGGTTCCTGATCAAGAGAAGGCTGCTGCTGTAACTGAGGTGCATGATATGGACAAGTCAAAGATCAGAAAGCCAGTCGACCGTTCCTCGTGTGGTTCTAATACCGCCTCCAGCAGCGAAGTAGAGACAGATGCATTAGAGAAGCATGTTAAAGGGAATGAAGAGCCAAAAGATGCTGATGCAGACCATTTAGCTACTGATTCCTCTAATCGACGTAACAGAAACATCAGCATCTTGAATGATTCTTGGAAAGAGGTGTCTGAAGAGGTATTTGGATATTCTTAATCATAATTGGACACTTGGTGTTATGGTTTCTGAATTCTTTGCTGCATTTCAGCTTTTCTAATGTTATTCATATATCTTAGGGGCGGCTGGCCTTTCAAGCACTCTTCAATAGAGGAATACTGCCTCAAAGTTTTGCCCTACAGCGAGATTTGAAGAATAATGAATACCAGAAGAGCAATACTGAATATGAAAATCACAATGGACAAACGAAAAATGAACATGAGACAAACAGAGATGAGAAAAACAAGGGTGCATCACTTTTAGATCTCAACAGCAAGACATGGGATTCCTGTTCTGACCATCTAGAAGGAGGAAAAGCAGTATTATCATCAACAGGCGATGACAATGGTGAAGAGGGACTATTGACCATAGGACTTGGACATGATAAGTTTAGGAGTCGTCAAATGGGATTCAAGCCATACAAAAGGTGTTGGATTGAAGCCAGAGAGAATAGGGTGCCAGATGCAAACAGCCAAGGTGAGGAGAAAGCCCCGAAGAGAATATGCCTGGATGGTGAGTCTTCGATCTGACATTTGAGATTGCATGCCATCAAACGAAGGAAATGTTTTTGGTTGCATGCAGTTTCTAACTTTTCTCCTCGTCCACCTAACTCCTGTCCAATCTCAAGTCCTCCAGACAAAGGATTTTGTGGTTTAGCTGTGTGTACTATATTTATCTACATTTGCCTATTTATATTCTTGTACTTATGCAACTGCAATCTAAGAGCTTCCTTGAATAGCGACTTAGAGAAGAATCATACTAGTATTGAAGCCTCATTTCTCCAAAGGAAAGCGTTTTACATTTTAAATCTTTATGTTTGATGGTCTCTGGGAAAACTGAAGCTCAGATGAGAACTTTATATGCCTAAAATGTTCAGTTCATGTAAATGCAAATCCAACTATCACATAAAAAATTCATAGTTAGATTGGTCTTGGAAGACTAATATCTTCTGATGCTTCACCAAGAACTGAAGTATCAAACAAATTGTGATCTGAGTTATGCCAAGTTTTGAGAAGCAAGCAGATTATGTTTTTGTTTAGTAACCAGTTTATAAACCTTCCACAGTAGAAGTAGTTACTTGTCCTGCTTTGCGATGGATCTAACTCATTTTTGGTTGACATGGACATGGTTGTCACAATATGTTTAGAGTACATGTTTCAATTGTCTGTGAATACAAGACTAGTTTTTGGAGATAGTTTCATGTGATGGCAGTGTGTGATTAGGCTTGTTGGAGATGGCTTTTCGGGTTATTATTTGTGCTAAAATTGCAGTTGTGGCTCTAGCTGGAGAATAGCATGATTGATGTTCATGCTTCTTAATTTGTGTTACACATTCATTGATGCTTCTTGAGAACTTAAATCACTCACAAGTCACAACCTCTGAACTCTATTCTGTCTGTATTGTTTGTTTGTTTGTAAATCATGATTCACAGCTCTGTTCTGTATTGGCCATGTGCACCTATATTCTCTCAAGACTCAAATTATGTTGAACACAACATAAGTCATCTTTATAGGATCAAGTGTTCTGTTTTTGTTTTCATTTTGCGACTGTGTCGGATCGTACGTTAGAAATTAACTATCCAAGAAACGTGGAGATGGTACCTACTAATTTGTTGACCATCTCTCTGCCACTTGTTGCTCTCTATAAATAGTAAATAGCTCACTCTATTAACCATTCATCTTCACCAAATTACTAATTCAAGATCTCTTTCCTCTCACAATTATCACAATCCCAATCACAAATACATTCATTATCTCTGTTCATTTCTTTTACTCCATACTTGCAAGGTTTGTCTTTAATTTGCCTTCTTCTTCTTTTTTATATCACAAATTGTATGTATTAATTTGATTGTGATGAACATATATATATGCATTGGTAATTAGATGAGTGGAGGTCCAGATTCACCAAGCCGTCCAAAATTGAATAACAGAATCCTGTCTTCGCTGTCACGAAGATCAGTCGCTGCTCATCCTTGGCACGATCTTGACATTGGTATTCATTCTTCTTTCTTTACCAAAACAATGATTTAATGATCGAATTTGAATTTTATTTTGAATCTGAATCTGAATTGTTTGCAGGAAGTGATGCACCTAATATCGTCAACGTTGTATGTCTCCATTTCCATTTCCATTTCCATCCAATCGTAACTAGATATATACATTTTCATATTGAAGAAGAAAACCTTAAAACACACAAACAATTTCCTTATCTGCAGGTGATTGAGATAACAAAGGGAAGCAAGGTGAAATATGAACTGGACAAGAAGACGGGAATGATTAAGGTTGATCGAGTTTTGTACTCATCGGTTGTGTATCCTCATAACTATGGTTTCATTCCTCGCACTCTCTGCGAAGACAATGATCCTATGGACGTTTTAGTTCTCATGCAGGTATATACACACAAATTAACCTTTTCATGTAATGTTATATATGTACAGATCATGAGTAACTAACTTAATCCTATATATGAATACAGGAGCCTTGCATTCCCGGTTGTTACCTACGAGCCAGAGCCATTGGGCTGATGCCGATGATTGATCAAGGAGAGAAAGATGATAAGATCATTGCGGTTTGTGCTGATGATCCTGAGTACAAGCATTACACTGATATCAGTCAGCTTGCGCCTCATCGCCTCACTGAGATTCGCCGCTTCTTTGAAGACTGTATCCTTTTTTATATGCATTGTTCCAAACTTTGAGGAACATGTATGATTAGTTTGAACGTTATATACCATGATATATAGGACGGGCCTTTGCCTACTACTGCCCACATACGCACCTTGGTGGTTGTTTCTTAACGTACATAATTAACTGGCCAGACAAGAAGAACGAGAACAAGGAGGTGGCCGTGAACGACTTCTTGCCTTCGGACAAAGCTCAGAGCGCTATTCAATACTCAATGTAAAATTTTGCTAATCAATTCACATTCTATATATATATGCTTGCCAACGGCACGCGTACGTAGTAGGCATTAATGCATGTCAACCTCTCAAAACTCTAACAAAAGTGTCTCGTTTTAATGGAAGTCACACCGTCCTAGAGTTTCATTTAACAGATTATATTATGATCTCGCCGAGGCTCTTATGGTTATTCTTTTTTGTGGTGCATGCAGGGACTTGTATGCAGAGTACATTATTCAGACTCTGGATAAATAGAGTTACAAGCTGAGCCCACTTATTTAATCAATAAGTTGATCATCTTGGAATGGATAGATTCTGATAATGTTGGTTAACTGTGTAAGGTTCGATATAGACAATAAGTGTTAATTTGATTTTTGATATAATTATATCTATCTTGTATTTTTAATGTGTACGTGTTGTATAAAACACATTGTGAGACCAAGAGCTACACAATAATAGAGAGGGTGTTTGGAAAAATTTATGGAAAATAGCTTATAATCAAGAAAAGATTAGGAGCAATCTTGTGTTTCAACTATTTTTTAAAAATAAGCAATTTAACTGTTTGGATAAAAACGTTAATAAAAAAATAGTAATGTTCAATTAATGTTCAATAAATTATAATTAAAAAAAGACAAATAACTATAATAATTTTAAAGTTAACCAACAAATTAAATTATAGAATAAATATATGAGTAATTAAAATAATGATAAAATGGAGGTCAGTAGACTCACTTAATTAAGCTTAGGTGAGTCAGACTCTCAAAACTACGTAGTGTTGAGTAAGTGATTAATTGAAATAATACCAGAAACATAGAAGGATATAAATATCTTTTACTTTGTCAAAATATATTTTTTTAACCGCCCGTGAGCTGAAAAATCAGAAGCTAGCTAGTTCATCAGAAAGTTCTTATGAACTATTTTATTCGTAACTAAAAACACAAAAAAGAATTATGAACTTGTTTGACCAACTCATGAGTTTATCCAAACACCGATTTTATTTATTTTTCTGATTTAATCAATAAACAAACTATCACTCAAACATAACTATACAAACATTTATGAATTTTCTACACACATTCCTTCTCTCCAACAAAACAATATATATTTAAAACAATAAGGACAATGTTGTCATAATCGTATAATTCTTTTTATTTTTAATTACCACTAATTAATTATAAGCTCTTTCCTATTGTACTGAATAAGACTCATTTAATTAACTAGTATATCTTCTCCGCCCTCATCATGTTTTTCACATTTTTTTCTTCATTTCTTTATCCAATTCTACTTTATTTGTGCAATGATACGTGTCCATTGTAGATTAATTATAACTTTGTGAACTAATTTAAGAATAGAAGTGATATCACGTGATGAGAACTCGTTTCATTTAAGATTAAGCGTCGGTCCAATATCAGATCAGATTGAATTGGGATTGAATGACCCACAACGTGTAAATCAAATACCAGGTCGATATTATTAATGGTTTGGACCAAGACCTAATGAACTAGTTAGAATTTTTTATAAAGAAAAAACATTTTAAAGAGACTACTAAAAAAGTTTTAATTGAAGTGGATGGAATTAAGAATAATAAATATATTGTATCAAAGGTCGTAATTTATAATTTTAAAAAAATACAATAGCTAATAGAATATTTTTTCAAAGAGTAATGTTACATGTACAAAAAAATTGTACAATTTTTTTTGTACAAAATGACTGGTCAAATAAAGAAATATGATACATCATTTTTTTTTTTTGTACAAAATGATAAATTGATATTCACATATATGCGATTTGGACTAGAATGGAACGAACTAACACAATTCAGATGTGGTCTTTGCAAATTTTCCAAAATTTAATTGTTAATATAGATATAATTAATCATCAAATAAATTTCGATTGGATAAATAATAAAAGATTCCGCTTGTTTATAAAAAAATCACTAATAAATTGTTAACTTTAGAGTGTAGAAGTTAAATATATATTAAAAAAAAATTATCAAGTAAACAATAGAAAATGCTAAGACTAAAACTCAAAAGAAAAAGTGGTCTGCCTCCTATTGGAGTTTTCCTATTTTTAGGGTTTGGTGGCTGGTCTTATAGTTTCCGACGGCGAGTCATGTTCTTCTTTTTCGTGAGTTTTGATCGATGCAGAGGGGGAAGTTAGGAAGGAGGCTTTGGGTTGGGTGTTGTCGGCGTGCAGCGGTCGTACGAAGCGCTGTTGGTGAACGGAGGTACAAGAGCGGCGGCGAATGGGGTACATGGGCGGCGGCGAAGGGCTGGATCTGGGCGATTAAGGGACATAGGCAAAAAGGGAGGGCTGTAAGGTCTGATCGGCAGAGGCGGCGGGTGTAGAGGTTTCTTGGGAGGTGGGAGGAGGAGGTGGAGCTGTGTGTAGGGCGGCGGTGTAGCCAAGCAGCGAGCTTGGTGGAGGCGGCCGAGCAGCAGGCTTGGTGGAGGTGGAGGTTTCAGTGTGGTGGATGGGTGTTTTCCGGCGGCATTGGTTGGTTGGCCGTGAGAGAGAAGGGGCAGGAGAAGGTGAGGGGCCGATATTCACCTTGGCAATGTCTTTTTCGGAGTGGGAAAGGGTGAACTGGAGGCGCGACTTGTGTTCCCACCCCGAGCCGTGGTGGTCGTGGGTTTGGAGGGCGGGTGGTGTGTGCTTGAGGTTTGTTGAGAAAGGTTCGGCTCCGGCGAATGCGCCGGGGCCGAGAGGCTAGGAGTTGTTCGGTGATTAACGTCGTGGGGTCCGGATCATATATGTATGACATTGATCTCAGTTCTCTATGG
>JAYMTG010000414.1:0-12565 GCA_036897565.1 Pelargonium exstipulatum
ATAAATAGAGAGTCATTTCTCTCATTGTAACACACCAAAAACACTCAGTAATATATCAGTTATATTGTTTGCTCTCTGCTACATTTATTGTTCTATTTTATAACAGTATTCGATTTGATCTGACCCAAACCCATTTTGGATTAGATTACACTTTATCAACTTGAGTCCGAACAAATCCAACACGAAATTCAAATATCACGTACACCTGTAGCCTACAGCTCGAACCAATTCTGATTCAAGTTCGGGTTAGACATCCCAACCCAAAACCGTAAAATCTGATCCGAAACCCGAATCACCACCTCACCCCGCATCCGATTCGGATAAAAAACACAAACATTAGCCAAACAAAACATGTTTGTATATATATGACTACATATGTATATGTGGTGCCAGTTAGGCAGATGGTTTTCAAAACCATTGTCAACACCAACTACCATTCTTCCCTCCAAATTTGCGGTCTGAAATTAAAAACGAATTGAACAATAATTTATAATAATATTCTAAGAAACCTCCACACAACACAACACACCACACCACACCACCACATTCTCTACCAATTACTCTGTTTCTCCAACGACCCATCTCCTCTGTTCTCAATCCTCTGTTTCGTGAATGCCATTTTTCCCCATCTCCGATTTCAGACTCCAAACCCAAAAATGGCGGCCAACTATACTTCCCTTGAAGCTCTGCCATTACTTTTGTCATCAGTAGCTCAAAATTCGGCAGTTTCGTCTTCGTCGTCGTCGTTTTTCAACACCAGCACCGTCATCGCTATCACCGTCTTCTTTGCTCTGCTCTGTGCTTGCATCATAATCGGCCACCTCCTCGAGGAGAATCGGTGGGCTAACGAGTCCACCACTGCGATTCTTCTGGTATGTTGTGTATGGGTTTTTGTTTTTATGGATTTTGGGTTCTGGGTTTTGGAATTTGGATCTGAATTTGGGGTATTTTTTTTGGATCTCAGGGTTTGGTTTCTGGAGTGGTGGTGTTGCTGGTGAGTAAGGGATCGAGTTCGCATATTTTGGTGTTCAATGAGGACTTGTTCTTCCTGTATTTGCTTCCTCCGATTATTTTCAATGCTGGGTATGTTTAGTGCTGTTTATTTTTTTACTGTTTTTGGAATTTTGTTTGAAAAATTTTGGTTTTGGATAGTGGGTTGATGCGTTTTTCAAGTTTTGTTTATAATTGTGATTGCAATTTCCAATTCTTGGTTACTTGAGATTGTGTGGGGTTAGTGAATTTATGGTAAAATTAGGAAGTGTAAGATCGAGATTGAAGCTACCCGAGCAAGAATTGAGTTAGTTTCGATTAAAAATGGATCACGAACTTCAGACTAATACACAATTTGGTACACTAAACTTTGAAAATGTGCATAAAGTTTCAATTTGGACATGAGGAGTGTAGGGAGGTTAGTCCCATTTGACGGGTTAGGGGTAGGGCCTATGTGCTATGTTAAGACGGGATAAGATTATGAATGAAGATTTGATAAGACGATGTGGTGAAAGAAGAAACGAGGAAGAGATCATGAGGTGTTTTGCGTTAGGATTCAGGTAGCTGACCCCGTCTTTCTTTGGTAAATGATTTGTTTTTTTATTTATTTTGTTGTTCTATGGTAATGATTAATGAAGATCTCAACTTCCTTCTTGTTGCCACACAGTTACACTTACAATCTGTTGGATCTTGTAGACAGTCTTTTTTGTTCGAATATGAAGAAACAATCAAACTTGAGATTTATATCTTAACTTTTGGATTTTGTTTCAGTTTCCAAGTCAAGAAGAAACAGTTTTTCAAGAACTTCACTACAATTTTGTTGTTCGGAGTATTTGGCACTGTGATTTCATTTTGCCTCATATCACTGTGTAAGATCTATGGGCTCTTATCTTTTCCACCATTGCCTGTTTGATGCAACTTTTATTGAAAATGACGGCCAAAACATATAGAAAGCTAGAGATACCCTAGTTCTATGAAATTTAGAAAACACAAGTCATTGCACGATAGTTAGTTATAATTCTCAGTCCAAACAATAGCTGAAAGTAATCCCAAATTCAAAATATCTGAAAATTGCTGAAAACGTAAATGACCCAAACGGCCATTCAAACGAGCTAAGAGCCTGAAAATACGGCCTAGACATCACTGTCAATCCCGGTGTTGCCCCATCTCCTGCATCAGTGGTTCTTGAACTCTAAACTGAATTTTCCTGATCTGAAACAAAAACATATGATTCACAACTTGTTCAATACTTTGTTGTTTTCTGAGTTTTCTATGTTGTTTTGATGACTGTCATTTTCAGGTTTTATTTCCCTTAACATATTAACAAACAAGAGCCTAACTTCATTACTATTTTTTGTCAAAACTCTGTAGGTGCTTTTTTTCTTTTCAAGAAGATTGGTGTGAAAAATCTGGACCTTCAACAGTATTTAGGTATAATTCGCTATGTTGAATTGATTTTCCATACTTGCCAACCTCTCTATCATTTTATGCTGATCATTCTAATTACCTACCCTCGCAGCTGTTGGTGCCATTCTTTCGGCAACTGATTCAGTCTGTACACTACAGGTACATAGATTTAGTCATCTTTTTGGGTGAGCCTTGGTGCAACAGGAAGGTTGCTGCCCTGAGGCCACGGGTTTGAGTCTGGGAAACAGTCTCTCTGCAAACGCAAAGGGAAGGTTGCGGACACAAATAACCCTTCCTTAGACCCCCACAATGGCGGTAGCCTCGTGCACTAGGCTGCCCCTATTATCCTTTTCTTGAAACAACTTTGTATGTGAAAACTCGAAATGTGCCATTAATATGTGCTCTTTCTCTCATGTTCAAGGTTCTCAGTCAAGATGAAACACCGTTCCTTTACAGTGTAGTATTTGGAGAAGGAGTAGTCAACGATGCTACCTCTATTGTACTTTTCAATTCAGTCCAATCACTTGATTTCAACAACATCGATGCTTTGACAGCATTGAAATTGTTGGGAACCTTCCTTTACCTCTTATTCACCAGTACCGCTCTTGGTATAGCTGTAAGTTCTGTTTTCGGGAAACAAAAATCATTTGGAGTTCATTCATATACATAATTCACTTGACAATTTTTTTCACAAAAATTGTGACTCATTTCATCTTGTATGTGAGATTTATCTCAAAACAAATGTGTTCTACTAATGATGTGTGTTTGCATATGTTTCAGGTGGGTCTTCTAAGTGCTTTTATCATAAAAACACTTTATTTCGGAAGGTATAGTGAACTGTGACACTGATCTTTGTTTCGAGAATCTCCTTTCCTCTCTGTTACATTCATTTGTCTATGCACCAGTATTTGCTACTTCAAATTTTCCAGACCATACCATAGCAATATTAATATATAATATGTTTTCTTCCTCAATTAATTAACATATTACAGTGGTCATTGTTTTTATCTGAAGTTGTTGGAGGGGGGAAAAATAAGTGTAGTGCTTAATCTGTATAATTTGTAATTGATTATAGTTCTATGTGTTTGTATCCGTGATTTCACTGATCTTGTTATCCTTTTTCTCACCAACAGGCACTCCACAGATCGAGAAATTGCAATCATGATGATTATGGCTTATTTGTCATACATGTTGGCAGAGGTATGGCACACATCTTTTTTGCTTTCAAGTTTAGAAACTTAACTGTTTTGAATCTTAACGAACTAATGTGCATGTTTTTGTAATGACCAATAACATTTACACTACTATAGTTTTGGTTATATTGCATAAGTTTTTGTTTGCGCTCTGGTTTGAATGTCTTGACTTCAACTACTGGAAAGTATGTTCTAAATCTAGGAGTAGCGCATTAAGAAGAACACAAACTTAGAGGTTGCATATACAGCGCAACGCCTGATGGGAGGAAGCTGATAAATTCCGCTCTCTTTTTTCCAGCTCCTGTCTCTTAGTGGGATTTTGACAGTTTTCTTCTGTGGCATCGTCATGTCACACTACACATGGCACAATGTTACAGAAAGCTCACGGATAACAACCAAGTAAGTATATATAATCCATCACTAATTCAAATTTAGGATGCATTGGTCAAAAGTTACAAAATTATGCAGAAAAAATTACTATAAACGTAGATCCTTGACAGACACCTTCTATCTAGTGTAAATGTATAGACTGTATAGTAGTATTTTGTTGTTAATGTTTAAGCCATAAACACTGCATGATATTACCAAGAAAATGTTGAGCTATCCCTACACCTTAATAAACTTGCTTAGCAGGTTGGCTCTTCTTCATACTGCCATGATGAAAATATGGATAAGTTTTTATGGCAACGAAAACCCGAAATAACCTAAATGTAAAATGTGGATTTCATGACCCTTTAAAATCACATAGAAATTTTATGAGTTATAATAATCATACATAAGAAGTTATAAGGGAAAAAGAAAAGAAAATGTAGACCTATAACAAACATGTCTAATAGGAAAAATGGGCAAGTGTTCATGCAGATATTAAATATAGGTTCATTTAGGGGTGTTCAAATTACAGTCCGGACCGGAAAACCAGACCGAAGCCGGACCAGTCCAGACCGGATTGGAGCTATTCAATCCGGTTTGGTCCATAATGGAATATGAAAACCCTTACTACTTACTTTATTAGAGTTCAATCACAGCTTTATTCTAGTTAAATATTCTTAGTCATAGTATTTGATGCTTGATGGTTTCAGGCATACATTTGCTACAATATCATTTATCACAGAAACATTTATATTCCTGTACGTTGGAATGGATGCATTGGACATTGAAAAATGGAAAAGCAGTAATGCAAGGTAATGCTACTACTCTCAGTTTCACTCCTAGACCTTGTTGTGATTGTTCTATGTTTGTGTTGGTCTACATCGAGTGGAATGGCTTGTATGTTTCAGTACTGACAAAATCGCTACGATTAAGAATGAATCCAAAGAATCCATAATTGTTTCATTAGCATTCAACAAATGAGATCATAACAATCTGTCTTGTTCATGCACCTCAATCCAGTCCAGCGACTTCAGTTGCTGTGAGCTCAACGTTGTTCGCATTAGTTTTAGTCGGAAGAGCAGCATTTGTGTTTCCTCTTGCGAACATTGCAAACTTCACGAAGAAAAGAGAGTCTGAGAAAATCAAGTTCAGACAGCAGGTGCTATAATTTGCATCCAACATATTTATGCACAATATTCTGTTTTTCGTTAAGCTATAGTCTAAGCTCTCTAACTATATATTTGAATTCTCAGTTTATAATATGGTGGGCAGGCCTAATGAGAGGTGCAGTTACTATTGCTTTGTCCTATAATGAGGTATTTTCATTTTCTTTTCTTCAAATATTTGGTTGCAAATGATGTTATCTTCTTCAAATTGCTCATTACATTTACTGTCAACTATATTGCAGTTCTCAAAATCCTCAGGGTCAGATAGTGCATTGTTGATCACAAGTACCATAATTGTTGTTTTGTTTAGTACAGTGGTAAGTTACTTCTAATCCTTCAATTTTTTAGGGAGAATCACCAAGATATTCATTCTATAAATGAAATAGTCTAGGAGTTATTTTTGGTGGGTTACCCACGTTATGTAGCACGTGTTATTGCTGACAATTCAGATTTTGGGTCCGGTCTGAATCAAGTTGAAAAGACCTAACCCTTGCCCGATATACAAGAGATATGGAGAATGTGTGGGTTACTCGACCCTATTAGCTCATCTTTCATGGTAGACCCACCCAATCATTGACTCCATACTATACGGCCCAAACCCACAAAAATGTGGGTTGGGTTTCGGGTGCCCGTTGGTTCTGGTCCAAATTGCCAACCCTGTTAGGCTTCCATCTCAGTACCATTTGTTTCTCTTGTTGCTTGTTCATGACAAAGACTCCTATGAAACTCATTGAACAGGTTTTTGGCTCTGTAACCAAGCTTCTGATAGACACAGTGCTCTTGAGACATCCAAAACAAACATCAGATGCAACTGATATGCAAAGTTTGGATGATCTAAGGTTGCTGTTCCTTGAACATGGTGGACCAAGTGACCAAAACAACAACAACGATCAACCAGAACCTAAGAGAAGTAGCTTGAGGTTGCTGATGAGCCACCCAACTAAAACAGTCCACTACTGGTGGAGAAAATTTGATGACAAGTGCATGAGACCTATGTTTGGAGGAAGAGGCTTTGTTCCATACATTCCTGGTTCTCCAACTGGTGCAGCTGATGAAACTTGACCTCAAATTTAAGGTCAATTAATCGATCGTCTCGTCTTGATTATTGATTAATGTTGTTGTTGTTGATGATGATGATGATGATTAGAATTGTTATTTAGGTATGTATAAAATGTAAAGTGTATGCTATAGCCATTGCTTGAGCTTTGATATGCTATAGCATGTATTTGAATTTTGCTAGAGAGGGAACACTAGGATGCTTGTGTACCTATATTTAAAAGAGGATGTTACCCTTTAGTTCTTAAACTATTCATTTTGCATCGGTATGGTAACCAATTAAATTTTTGTTTTAATATAAACTCAATCTATTCATTTTGTTTCAATTTGGTCTCAAGCTCTGCAAATTTGTTCTGAAGATGCGATTTTTTAAAATATAAAATTGACAATGTGGCTGCCAAACCTCCACTCGTTTACAGTTAAATTCAAGTTAGACATTTTTAATCTGAAACTTGAATTGCCACCTCTGTTATAATGAAAATGACTTCGAAACGTCACGCTCGAACATTTTCAAGTCAGATTCGACTCGAAATCTTTTATTGGTAGAAAATGGTTTTTGTAATGGGTGAAAAGACAAAAATGCCCCTATTCGAGGCCATGGCTTTTTTTTCCATGGCTAAAAGACGTTACATTATCCATATTCAAAAATATCAACCAACCAATCCCATTTGCAAACAACAGATCACAGCCATAAACTTCATCTTCTTCTTCTTCTTCAACTTTCAATCCCACCATTTCTGATTTGTCTCTCTCCAATGGAAACCATTCTCTCTCCTCACTCTCTCTCTCCTCTCTTCTCCACCAAACCTTCATCTTCTAAACCCACCCACCACCAGCAGCTCGCCAGATCAATTTCTTGCACTCTCAGATCAAACCCACTTCCTCATACCCTCAAATCGTCTCTCCCTGCTGCTTCTGCAACATCCCCAAGCTGGTTCGCTCATGCCCAGCAAGGACTCGCGGCTCTAGCTCTCTCTCTGGCTCTCACCTTCACGCCTGTGCTCGGAAATGCTGCGATGGCTTCTGAATTTGATATTCTCAATGACGGTCCGCCCAAGGAATCGTACGTGGTTGACGATGCGGGCGTTCTTAGTAGGATCACGAGATCGGATTTGAAGCGATTGTTGTCGGATTTGGAAGCCAGGAAGAAGATTCGCATCAATTTCGTGACTGTTCGTAAGCTTACTGTAAGTGGTTCTTTGAACACCCACCGAGTGTTTGCTAAAATGCCTCAATGAACTTGTTAATTTTCTGATACCCTTTAGCTGGAATTACTGATTTTCTCAGAAAATTTGTTGCTTTAGTTTATTGGGAAATAAACAAAGTAATAACATTTGATAGGGAATGGGACTAACTCTCTGAGAAAAAAATGTTACTTCACTTTCTCAGCAAACAAACAAGATCAAGTGTTCGTTAAAATGCCTCGATGAAGTTATTAGTTTGCTATATGTGCAATTGGCTGATACCCTTTAACTGGAATTACTGATTTTCAATGTATAAATGCTACTTTACTTTCTTAGGAAACAAACAAGATCAAGTGTTTGTTAAAATGACTTAATGAGGTTATTAGTTAGCTAAAATTTGGAATTGTCTGATGCCCTTTAACTATAATTAGTGATTTTCCAAGAAAAAAATGCTACTTTGCTTTCTTAGGAAACAAACAATGTAATAACATTGGACTGGGAAGGGGTATTTATTTTCTAATGTAGATGGAGGCGTTGATCTTTGAGCTGTATGTATGAAATGTCTGAGTTACTAACTTTCTGAGAAAAATGTTACTTTACTTTCTCAGCAAACAATGTAAGAAGATTGAGATGTGAATTTTCTTCAATATACCGACTTTTGTAGCTTTTGTCGATCCTTGAGATATCTATGGAATTACTAACTTTTCAAGAAAAATATTACTTTCTCGGTAAACAAACGATGCAAGAACACTGGAACCCCTTTCTCTCTAATATCTATATATGGATTTGTCTTTAATATATTTTTAGTCGAAACCGATCAAGACTGAGTTTGAGTGTGGGCCGGGAGATCTTACCTCATTGACTTAATAGTTGTGAATAAAATCTGTCTCAGAGCAAAGCTGATGCATTTGAGTATGCCGACCAAGTTTTGGAGCGTTGGTACCCGAGCGTGGAAGAAGGCAATAACAAGGGCATTGTTGTACTTGTTACCAGTCAGAAGGAAGGAGCCATTACTGGCGGCCCTGCATTTATTGAAGCTGTAGGTGAAAAAGTTCTTGATGCCACTGTATCTGAGAAGCTTCCTGGTAAGCTTGCACTTACTTTTCGGTATTCTACATATCATTCATTAAGTTAGAGCTGGCAGTTTGGGATTCGGGTTGGATTGAAAATGCCTAACCTGGACTTGACCTGCTAGAGGTGTGATTTACTTATGGTTATTGTATTTTTTCATAAGTTAGCTACTTGATAATAGCACCCATAGACTAGAGAAATAGTCATGAAATGTATACTGTAGACTGTAGTGACCGTGTTATTGCACCTATATTTGCAGTGTTGGCAACAGAAGAGAAGTACAATGAAGCCCTTTACAGCAGCGCAAAACGGCTTGTTGCTGCCATTGATGGGCTGCCAGATCCCGGTGGGCCAAATTTCAAGGACAATAAGCGGGAATCCAACTTCAAAACCCGAGAAGAGACAGACGAGAAGCGAGGACAATTCAGTCTCGTGGTTGGAGGTTTGCTGGTAATTGCCTTTGTCGTTCCCATGGCACAATATTATGCTTATGTTTCTAGGAAGTGAGTCTTATAAATATTTACCTTTCAAGTCATTTTTCTGTATTTCAGTTAACACGTAATTGTACAAAATGATCATGTTAAAAATGATAAATGAGTGTTATCGGAGAACAAGAACAGAATTTTGGTTAAAATTTTGAGGACATTGCATATTCTTCATTCATGAACTTTTACCAAAGGTAGAAAAAGGCTCATTTTACCAAACTTAGTACAAACAGGTATTGAACACAAGCTGTGTTAAAATTTTCTGTTAATATCTATGCTTACGTGACAGTCCAGTCAGAAACTTTTGCTATCGTGAAGAATGACATGTCAATATTAGCTGACGTGGAATTGGACCAAACATTGACGGATTGACTGACTTTGACCAGCGAATATTTTCTTTTTATAATTATGTTTTCAGCTCCAACTAACTTACTGGTCAATGCTGAAAATGTGATTTTAGAAAGAAAATATTTGTTGGTCCAAGTAAGTCAATATCGATCATCATTTAGTCAAAGACAATCAACAATATTGACACGCCACTCTCCATGTTTGCAAAAATTGATGATTGGACTGTCACATTAGCATACCTTAACGGAATATACATTTGGAGAAAGTTCATGTATGAATAGTATGCGTATCTCGAATTTTGATCATTGGTTTTCTTCTTAAAATGTGAATGGAAATGAGATTATATCTTCGATTAATAGCTTACGTGTTACATATAATAGTACCAGTAGATATCAAATATTCGGATACACCCATTTTTGGCTTTCTAGAACTTGAGCTTGAGAAGGAAAGGCATTTTGTCTGCGAAAGGAGGATCGGAGAATTTCCCGGTAAGTATCTGGGACGAAACATATTGATTTGCAGCTTCTGTGTAGTGAATTCCATCCCAATTTATGTATTCAGTACTGTCATCGCAAGCTTTAGCTGTAACTGAGGTGCCATTGATAATTTTGGTCTGGCCACACCCAACTCTAGTGTCATAGTTCAGTGGAGCTCCTCCATAGCCACAGCAAGCCATTATTGGTTGCTCAAATCCTGCATATTAGCATTCACTATCAATTCAGTATCTTCTTCTCTTTCAATTGTTTGCATCATATGTGATAACATAGTTGACATTGCGTAATACCGGAAAACCCTAGAGCTGACAACTCGAATTTCAGGTCGTGTTCTGGTCGAAAATACCTAACCTTTAACCCAACCCGTAAAAGGTGTGGACTAGGAGGTAGAATTTGTTGGGATGATGATATCATGTCCTTGTGATACTTCAACAAAACAACATTTTTCAACTCTAAGCTACTTTTATAAGGCCATTTCACCTACTCAAGAAGACTTGTTCATGAAGAAAAGAAAAAATATTCAAAAAGTGGAGAGAGAGAGAGAGAGGTGAGAGAGAGGCACTAACCATATCTTGAATAATTTGCTATGAGATTTGATTTGATGGTGTAAATATCCACATAAGTGATGTTTGTATCAGTGAATTGTGCTTGGAGCTTTATGCAGAGAGCATGTAGCTGCAGATTGAAAAGCTTAGCAGCTTGGTTGTGTGAGCTCACACACCCTTGCTCATCAAGCTTTGTTGGGTCACTTCCAAATTTGCCAACATTTTGTGGCAAGCAACCAAGAGGCCCTGTGTTGTGGACCCACATATTTCTTGCTCCTTGGTCATATAATTTCTGAAAAAACAATACATACACAATGAGATGTGAACCGGACCACACCGGTTTGATTCTATGTTAAGTCGGTTGGAAGAAAAACTCGGGTTTTGAAAAATCAGACCGAGATGTTGGTTTTGGTATGATGATTGGATCACCAGTTTGAGTAATCAGGTCAAACCAGTTCATCAGTCGATTTCAATGAAGCCAATCAATTTTACCCGTCTGATCGTGGCCTTAACTACTTCCAAAAGTTTTTGTTATGTAGCTCAACCAGTTCTCCAGCCGATCCCAATCAAATTTATCGAGAGTTCATTTTGACTGGTCTGGTTCATAAACGAGGTGACAAAACTAACTGAAGTGATCATCGTTCAATTCAACCTCCCGGGTGATTTCTAAACTTCTAATGGGTTTGAAACGGTTCACCAGCCCGTCTTGGTCAAGCCGACCACAAACTAATATTGTCCAGTTCAATTTTTCAATAAGTTGACCATTTCTAACTAGACGGTCGGTCTGATTGAACCGATTAAAACATAGTGTAAATCCGGTCTAACCTTGACTCCGGTTTCGAATTCGGACAAAATGGTTGGAATTGAAGCAACAATCTGGTCCAAAGACTTGGAATAAAATGCACCAGCTAGATCATTCTGGCCTATGTCAAACATGTAAAGCCCCTTCTGAAAATAGTCTTGTGGAGGCAAATACTTAGCAAATTTCTTACCTGAAAGCCAAAAAATATTTGTCGATTACAACATTTCAAGCTCAAATTACCAAAATCCAAATCACAAAATTGAACGAATTCGGGTCCGAACCCTTAGCCAGCAACTCGATAACCCGCGATTTGAACCGGAGAAATTGAGCCACTTGAACCCCAAATGAAAATGGACTAACAGAAGTTGGATTTGCAGGAAGAATTGTGGAGCCAGCTGCAGCAAAATTGCAACCCTTTTGGAAACTTGGTGCACCAATTGAATCCAAATAGGCATTTAGAAATGGCAAGTCCAATGCATCCACTGCAAAAATAAACAATAAATAATCTATACGAATTCACACATTTTACACCTAAAACCCGCAACTGGCATACTTTATTGATCAAGTCTTTCCAACCCGAATATAGAAAACTCTATCCAAACCCGACCTAAAACCCAAATTACCAACTTCAATTAAAATATTTAAAAATTTGAATGTTTTGATTCATTTGAGAGACAAATATGTAACGGTTAAAAACAAACACGCAAATAACTAAAGTTAAGAATAAAATATGAAGAAATTTACTGAGAAAATCGATGATGAGGCGTCCATCGCAGTATCTTTCAGACGAAATGCGAAAATAATTCTGACCGTTTGGAGGGTCGAGATGTTCAAATCCGGCGGAAATGAGCTCTCCAGTGTCGGAATTCGAGTCCCCAAAGTTGAAAACAGCAGGAAAATTGAATTCTATGGAAGTGGAAAGAGTTGTGAAAATGGAGAGGAAGATGAGAATTTGGAGAATACAATGGCTCTTGGTGTTGGCAATGGCAATATTAGGAGCCATTGCAACAAAAAAATTGGCAAAAGAAATGGAATGTAGCTTTCTTTCACTACAACCATCAACAACACTAACAACTATATAAATGATTTTTCTCAAAAGTTTGGTACATTATTTTGTTATTATTATTACTAATATTGTTATTATTTTATATTGATAACAACTATAGGTTTGGTAGATTTTTGTTTGCATTTTAAGTTTCATTTAAATAATGAGAAGCAAAAAATGGGGCCAAAGTCCAAAAAGTAATAATTATTTCTTAAGTATACTATTTTAGGATGGAAAGAGAGATTGACTTCCCTTTACCATGTTTCTAAATCTTAGTTTTAGAGTGATATAAAATAAATAATTTTGATCAACAACAATTGATATAAACATTTGTTTTTTTTTTGAACGAAATCACTTAATTGTCATTAATCAAAGGGGCATATCCGAAAGTAACAACTGCTCGACATCAA
>JAYMTG010000415.1:0-12562 GCA_036897565.1 Pelargonium exstipulatum
AAGACATATGAAAAAACAATGTATACGATGAAAATGATAAATCCATGCTCGTACTTTTTTCTTGTATGAAGTGGTGACTAGGAAGCACAATTCATGCACAAGGGATAGAAAGTGTACCCTCAGCATCTGAAGTGTTTTCTTCATCACTTTCCACTAATGCACCGTCATTGATTTCACCTAGTCCTTCATCCGATGGTTCTAAAATTGCTGCAATCCGCTTCTTTGGGGCCTTTTTGACTCCAGGAAGCGTGACTAAATCTGCGGCTCGTACCATTCGCAATTTGCTTCCCTCTTTGTATGCTTTTGTTAAAGCTGATTTAACAGCTGGCTGTATGCCATCTAAAGGATTTGGATGTCCCTGTCAAATATAATTTCCATGAAATGATATTAATTTTCAGAACTGGCATGGTATCCAATTGGAAGTAAAATAGGTTGAGGTTACCTTAAACTTGGATAGTTCAACAATTGTATCAAAGTCCTCCTGACTAATTGAGTATGTATTCATGAATTTTACAACTTCCCGAACAGCTTCATCCTGGCATAAACAAAGACGAATCTTAAATAAAGAACTGTCCCAATTATTCATTATGAAATAGCAATTCATAGACAACATAAACTTCAAACCTTAGGCAACTCTCTTAGTGGGTCAGTCAGTCGTTTCATGAGAAGAGTAAGGTATTCAATTCGTAGAGTTCCCCTATACATTAAAACACAAAAATGGTATGGCAGCTTGTAGAGGAAATGAAAATAAACTTAGGAGACCAACTTAAAATAATTGAAAGTTATTACAATCACTATCTATTGGAACCTGAAACAACAGATGCAGAAACAAGAACCCATATCATTTTAAATATATGATAAATATATTTCTATATCATTTTAAAAATGAACATTAAAAATCCATATTGAATTGTATATCAACATTTTTATTGCACTTATTTCAGTTATTTGTGTAGTTATATTTGTTGTATTTAAATTTTTGGAGTAGTTACATAAAGTCCTCATGTCCTTGATCTCTAATGCATTTTGGGCACCACTTATTCAACAGTAGGACCTTATATTCTTTCCTTTTACTCTTCTGTCAGTTATATTTGACATAAAATGACATTATTTGGTCATGTGTTCAACACATGATCAATTTTTTTTAAAAAATCTAAAATGTCCTTCACTTTACCTTTGTTCTTCAATCTAAGTTCGCCGGTAAATTCACAGACTCACTGGAAAATTCAAGGGTATGGTGGAATAAATGAAGGTGGATCATGGATTGGCTGGAGGGGACATTGATGGGCTCCTTGGCATATGCTTTGGAAGTCACTACCCCCAAAAAGAATACCAAATCAATATATAAAAAATATATACCTTAATTTTTCTAATTTTAATATCCATTTTTAAGTATTAAAATATATACAAATCTTGCATATTTCCCACTCTTTTTCTCTCTTTCTTGCATGGAACTTGGATCCTCAAGATCTTGCATGGAACTTTTCTTTTGGTTCTTTTAATTTTTATTCACTTTGGTCCACAATGAGGCCAATCTTTAACATTGAAGAATAGTTGACTAGATTAATATGATGAGAGAAAAGTTGCATATTGGAGTTTCAAATGGTAATGAAACTAAACCCGTATGTTTCTTCACAAATTCTCCGTTTCTAGATCGATTGTTGAGCCTTTGTGAGTAACAACGTTCGACGTGTAAAAAAAGTTTGAAGTACGTACATTCCAATGTCTTAATTTAATAGTTAAGATGGTTCTCACCATTATGAGGTCCACGATAGTTGTATTTGTACAATCTTGTTGTATTTGGAAAGCTTTGAGCATTCTTAGGGTCGCCCTAGAATGGAATCATTGCTTGGGGGAAGGCCCGTAGGAGAAACGAGTCTGGAATGGGTGAAGGCAGCCCACCTAGTTATGAATGAGAGATATGTAAAGACACGACTTCTAAAATTTCTCGAGTTTTTCACTTAGGGAAGCACTATAAATAGAGTGATTCTTGAGACAAAAGGTAACTAATGGATTACAAAATTGAACTGAGAGGTGATGCGAGGAAATTTACCTTCCCTGTACCACTAAAAAGTGATTCGGCAAACATGCAAGCTTTTTCAAGCCTAACTTTTAGGCTCAAGCCTGAGTGCGCTGGCGCATGGACAATCACTGGACCAACCTAATAATACTATACTCGAGCGAACAAAAAGTGGTCCGTAAACACATTTTTATTCGATAGTTGGTCTATTTTTCTACTCTAAGAACTCAATTGGGTTGGGGAAAGAAAAAAAATGTGCCGGCCTGCCCAGTATATGATAAATGGGACAATGACGGACGAGCAGTTTCGGGTTCAAGAATTATGGGAATGTGCTTCAAACCCGCTCCGTTGCCACCATTGCTACTCGAGAAAGCCACCCAATCTGAAACATGAATGAATAGCTCTAATTCATAATGTACTATTAATACATATGAAAATGCTGCTACAAAATGGAAGGTCCAAATCCTACTATGAACACAACATATGACATATGGAAGATGCAAACTAATCAAATCAGCTACCAGTCTCAAGAATGCAATACCAGATGAAAAATAGTTCAAACGGTAGCTGACAGAAACAAAACAAGTTTTTAGGAAACGACATATTCGTGTATTGTTATCCCAACCTTCCATTTATCTTGGTACCTTAATATTCGTGGGCTGCTCGTTTGTATCAACTATCAAAGTACTTGAGCGATGCCTTCCCGACAAGTTTAAGAGCTGAGAAACATTACTCGTCTTCTTCATCGAAGTCCAAAAGAAAATCAGTCAAATCCTCTGAGACATCTATGGCCTCGTCCAGAGTCATGTCATCCATTTTGGGTTTCTTCGCTTTACCCTGAAAATTACAAAGGAGAAAATAGTATACTTATTGCTAATGATTCAGAATATTGCTACTTCTGCTCTATTTCCGTGAAACAGAATGCATTATAATCTGAGAATTGTTTGCTGCTAAGCCAATTTTCTAGCAGCATACAACTAGTTTTAGCTATCAAAACATGCTGCCACGGCAATCATGATCTTGTTCCATTCATTATCATGTATCCAATCTCTAATATCAAATGTGGATCGTGTACGGTGTAATGTTCATCACAAGCAATCAACCATATAAATAAAGAAAAGCCGACAATTGAACAAGGAGATATATTTATGATTGACGAAAAAGCATAATCACCTTTGATTTGCGGAGTTCTGGAGTACTTTTCAGATTGCTCCAATCGTCTGTAAGTTTCTCGTCTTCACTTTCAGCCCTAGCGTCGTCCTCGGTATCATCAGCATCACTAACATCACTCTCATCTCCTCCCTGCGGCAAACAAAGTGTCAGAAGCATATACTGTGTAGGGCTGACAATTTGGGTCATGATACATGACTTGACACAAACACACCACAAATTTAAGAGAATTTGGGTTTAATCATGTTCGTGTCAAACCCACATTACTCGCTTGATTCTTCAATTAAACGAGTCGTGTAACCCATTAAATAACCCATCCATTCAAAGATAAAATTGTTTTCGATGTAATTTTTCTAAACATATCGTGTAAAAAATTACCCACATAAATTAAATGGGTCAAAGACATTGGGTCATCTTGAGTCAGCTTGAACCCATTTATTTCAACGTTTTGGGTGATGTCGTGCAACCCAATTACTTAAACCGGATGAGTGTGTTGTGTTGTGTCACTCATAAATATGTCATGTTTGCTTGCAGCTCAACCCATTTAATAATAAGGTCATGTTCTGGTTGACCCATTTAATAGAATACTGAACTTTCAACACACCATGAACACATCCCACTAACACGAATTGCCGACCCTAATACCTTCAGTCAAAGATGCAGCATAGGAAAATTTGGAAGTATATGGTACTGAGGATATAAATGCTATGAGAGTCTGGAATTCTCGGTGAAATAGAAAACAGAACATTGACTAGGCAAGAAAACTCACCTCAGTTTCACCAATGTCAATCGCAACATTGTCAGCCTCAGCATCGGACCTGGTATCATCATCGCTATCATCTCCTTCATCCTATGGCAAAAATGGTCAAAAGCATATACCGTCAGTCAAAGAAGAAGCATCGGAATATCAGGAAGTGTACGGTATTGAGGAAAAAATGCTAAAAGGATCAGGCATTTCGGTGACAGAGAAAATAAAATATTGCCGAGGCAAGAAAACTCACATCCTTTTCACCAATGTCAACAGCATTGACCATAGCGTCATTATCATCAGTTTCCTGATTTTTTCAGAAGAAATTCGGTAATTAAAATCATAAATAACCAATTGCAGGAACCAATAAGTACTATAGAGTTCCTTCTAGTGAAATATAAAAGATTTTGAATCAATACTATTTCAGTCTCACTGAGCTACTCAAGCGATCTAATTCCAAGCGTCAAATCAACACAAGTAGAAAGTTGCACCGGGAAACTATCTACTTCAGTACTACTAATCTATTAATAGCAAGTTACTTCTTGAAAACTAGGTGCCATACAACAGAATGATACGAAAATAATGAAATCGTATCATACATATACATATATAAAGAATATGACATTTAGCTGCAATTAAAATCAAAAGACAAATTAGAAATTTCATGGAAAGAATGATTGTTACTTCATTACCTCAAGTTCTAGAGGCTTCTCCCTTGCTTGTATTTCTTTAAGCTCTGCTCTTGATATCATAAGGCCTTTCTGATCATAGGAAGGGAAAATATGTTCCATTTATTTATTGCAAGACGTTTTAATTTAAAATAAAATAAAAGAATAAAGGTTATATTTTCTAATGATGCTTAAACACAATACAATTACAATCAAGAGAGGGTTAACGCCTTTCAGAAAACCCATCATTTGTGCCTAAATGCACAGTTGTTTGTTGATTCACAGTTGTATGTAGAGCTAACCTCCATGAAATAGTGAACTTCGTTTAGTAGTGGCTCCCTGGAGTTCGGAACCCTCTAATCAGTGACTTCATTTGGATCCTGAATGTAATTGACAGTTGGGTAAACTGGATCTCCACCCCATACTGTAAAGGTGAAAAGAATTGTCAGCTCGAATTTCACTAGTAATATTTGTTTAAACTAATAATAAGATGAGACAATTTTTACAGAAACAAGATAACATATATGAAGCCACATTATCAGATCCAAATAACAGCAAATGGTCAATGAGGTGAGTGTACAACAACAAGAACCAAGCCATTTCCCCCAACAATGTTGGGATCAGCTACATGAATCCTTTAGTACACTCTTTGAGGTCCTATGTTCGTATCCTATCTAATGATATCTCCTTTGTTAGTCGATGATTATCACGTATTTTCTCACTACTTTCAATGTTAACTTAGGCATGCCCATACCTCTATTAGTTTCTCCTAACAGAATTAGAGGTGAGATGAGTATGATGAGTATATTTTCTAAACGTAAGTCAATAACTGAGAGCAAATGGCACCGCTTATATGACAACTGGTGTACTAAATATATCCACACACAAAAAAACTACTTCCTTAGTTCCAAAATGTGTCATGTTTCTCTTACATTTTTGTAACAAAATAGGTGACCTCTTTCCTTTTTAGGATGTTAGTTATGAATGAATTACCACTATTATCCTTATAATAAGTTGCTAAGTATCTTTTAAGTTTGTCCATGAGTATACAAGAGGAAATATACAACACTAACTTCTCCTAAATTCTTTTTAGAAAGAAAACCATGGCACTCATTTTGGGACGGAGAGAGTAAAAAACTTTTTTCCCATTCGGCTAGGTTAGAGCTTAATATTTAAGAAAAGATGCTGAGAATAAATTAAACACAATAAATAATGAACGAACTTATCAGCTTTTGAGTAGATACTTTGTTTTATTAGATCCTCTCGCATACGCATTGCTAAAGGATCCCTAGGGAGACGAATATCTGTTCCCTTCATGATGCCATATTCATGACGTGTTTGGTGCTTGAGCATGTCAAGTAGTTGATAAGTTTCATTTTCACCGGTTTCTTCGTAGTGTTTCTGAACGGCTTCACGTGAAGTATCCCTCTTCCATGCTTTAACCCATTCTGAGTAGTATGCTACGGGGCCTATTCTTTTCAATCTCTCCCGTTCAGCTTGAAGCCTAAGAAGAAGAAAAAAAAATCAAGGTGTTGAAGTCCAAAATTTCTGCTTTAATACTGTATAAGTGCATCAAGCTTTTGTAACCAACCAATGAAGCTGCGTAAAATAAGTCCTTATGAAGAAAAAGGAAAAAAAAAATCAGGTTGTAAGTTTCAATGCCTATCTTGTCCCGGTTCAAATCCAATCCAGACCGAACAATTTTGTTATTTAAATTTTAAATTTATTCTCTTTGAAAAATATTCTATATTCTATTTACTTTTGCACAATACACTCCAATATTACTCACCCATTTAACTCAAATAAGACATAACTTTTTACTAATATTTCTCTACAAGAAAGTTTAATATTGTTAATTACACTCGGTCCAAAACCAGTCCAGTTCGTGTATTTCCGGTCTGATCCTAGACCAGAATATTTTATCTGGCCTTCGGTCTGATTCCGGATCGATGCACACCCCTTTTTCAGACTGATAATGAAGCTTGGATGAAACCAAACTGACTAATGTCAAAAGAATCACCAAATAGGATTGAACTCATGAACATTGAACACCCCCACCCCCCCAAAATAGAGATACCAACGACCCCTTTTCCATTAAACATTTAAAATGGTCCCCACGTGATATATCCTGAATGTTACCAAATAAAAAATATATAAATAAATTAAAATCAATCAAGCATATACCAGCAAAGATAAGTCGATACCCCTAAAATTTATTTGATACACGCGAGAGAACTGCACAACTATACCCTTTCATACAATCCCGAATTGGTTCTAACTGGTTCTAACTCTACATTCTAAAAAATGCACTTATTTTTCTTTACAATCTTTTCTCAATATCTGCTTTGGCAACTTCGGTTCTGTTTTACACCATAGAGAAAGGACCAGGAACACTATATACAATTTGCAATTTTCATAGCATAACAATAACTGTTGTTTTACACCATAGAGAAAGGACCAGGAACATGCTTATGGTAAAACACATACGGAAAGAAAAGAAAAGAAAAAAGTACTCTTGTTAATTTGGTTTCCAATAGTGTCAGTTCTCTCAATTAGATCTTTCGTTTTGTTTGTTCCCAAAGTTGACTAATTCTTACAACTTTGACGATAAGTGAATCACACACAATTACTATCTATTGAATCCTTTTTCTATGTTGCCTACATGAGAGGGAGAGAATTATAAGATACCAATAATATGCTCAAGAATCAAAACAAAAGCTACTAAAATTAGGGTTCAATGTACCTTTCTTCCTTGAAAAGATGTCGTCTAGCTCTATATAGAGCAGCTTCGGTCATAGTTGGCTCTTTACCATAAAGCTTAATTTCGCCAGTTTCTGCCATTGCTTAAGGAAAACCTACAAATATCAAACATAAGTTAGAGTCAAGATATAGGTCACTCACTGTCTCTCACACATGACACACACTAAGGGATATGGAAGAACCTACAAATGTTCATTTGAAGGGATATAGGTCATTCACTGTCTCTCACACGTTTTCACTTAAAATATGATTTAAAATATATATTTTTACCTACTCACACACCATATTTTATTGTTTCCTATCTATATGTAGTTCTCCCTTGAAAGCCTAAATAAAATTTGCTATAATCTCAATTTTATGAATATAGTTTTAGTTTGTAATATAATTTCAATCCATAATGTCATGTGTTTGCACAAGTACGATTTATGTAATGTTTAGATACGAATGATATTCACAATAATTAATTGATAATTTTATAAAGGTATGTGAAAATACCTACAGCTTTTGTCTTTTGTTTATAATAGGTAACGTGATAGTTTACTTACGATGAATAATTTCAACGATGGTATTTGCTCGTAGATAAATCCGTTTTCGGTGTACCGCTTTTGGCAAACGTTCAACAAAACGGCAACGTACTACCCGAATTCATCATCGAGGCTTTAGAATGGTTACGAATGAACGCCCTGGAACAGGTCGGCATCTTTCGCAAATCTGGTGGACGTTCTAGAATACACAAGTTGAAAATGATGGCTGAAAGTAGATCAGCTAAGATGAACTTTGATAATCAACAGCCTCACGATGTAGCCGACATGGTGAAACAATATTTTAGAGAGTTACCCGACGCGTTACTGACGAATAAGCTTTCGGAAACTTTTGTGGCTATTTTTCAATGTAAGATGGACAATTCCTTTCTTATACATTTTCCGTTTTTTCTTGCTAATTGTATCGTTGATTTCTAATTTATTAATTGCTACTCATAAACTATGAGCTATAAAAACAGCCCCATTGTGTCAATTCTTCAACAACTCAAATTAAATAGCTACAATGGCAAAAATACTTTTCTCCTTTGTGTTCTTGGCCATCCTCTTCTTGACTCTCCGTAAGAGATACAGATAGTTTATTGTGTTTATGCTATTTTCTCTGTTTCTTCAAAACCCAATATGGTCTCAATGAAAGAGTTTAAAAGCTATATGCATTTGGAGCTAACTCTTTCTTTTTTTCTTGTTATAGAAGGAGCAATGGCTTGCAGCGGGTTAGCTGTGGAAGAAGACTATGTCGAAGGCCATGGAGGTGGAGGAAGTGGCGGCGGCGGAGGAGGAGACTATGGTGGTGGTGGTGGAGGTGGTTCTCCAAAGACATGCTCGTCTATTAGCGTAACATATAAGGGAAGATGTATATTGAGTTTTGGATGTAATAAGGCATGCATGAAAGAGAATTGGGACTTTGGGAAATGCAATTTCATCAAAGGGAAATGTATTTGCTACAAGCGAAATTGTGATTGATTAATGTAGCTCATGGACATGACCATCATGAATAAAACGACTACATTTTATTCATCTTATTTGTATGAGTTTTGTATTTGCAAAAGATATTGGTAAGTTGTTTTATAAATGAAAATATCATGAAAATGACTATATCACATATATGATATTCAATTTGAGTCTTTATATGTCACACCGGATTTATTTAAACAACGAGGTTACGCAAAGTGATGGAAGAAAATGCAAGACCACTAGTCCATAGCTAAGCCAAAATTGAGAGAGTCCTCGTTCAGACTGAGAAGAAAAATACAATAGGGTGCAGAATTAAAATCAAAATAATAATGTATGTTCAAGTTCCCAATATTGAGTCATGCAAATTATGGAGTATGCACTAGTTGTGCAAAAGTTAACATGATACAGACAAGGAAAGGCTCAACGGGACGCAACCACGTACAGTACGTGTACAATGCTAGTGGCACAGAGATTTCTAACTTAGATATTTAGCACATATGCATTTACAGTTTGGCTCAGTCTCAGCCCGTAAAATAACTATTGAGTTTTTAAAAAATATTTTAACCATGCACTCTTGAAAGTTATCCATATAATTAGTGCTAACGGGACACAACCACGTACAATATTATACAATGCTCATCACTTAATTAACTTTTAGAGAGTAAATAATTGAGATATATGGAATTTCAGTTTTTGTGGCCACAAGTTTTGTGATTTCAGGTTGTAATATTGACTGAATTTATTGATATATTGATCTCAACTAACATAATTTGATATGTACAAAAAAAAAACTCACATAATTTGAAGCTAGATATCATTTAAAAAACAATTGTTCTCGCTAAATACTATCCGTACGAGTGAATTATCACCGACTTAATCCACAAGAAATTAATGTGAATCTTAGTTAAATTGCAATTATATATATACTTTGATAGCATACTAGATCACTAATCAAAATAAATCAAAAGTCTTATCATTAGCGGGTATGTAAATGTTGATGACTTATGCTATTGATATGAAGAAGAAAAATGGTCTCATTACTTAAGCATATATATGTCTAACGATATTATTGCTTGACGACCTTGCATATTAAGTTTATAATTTGACCAATTTATGATCGAAACCACTTACAAACAAAACATTAATTGATAGAACCATGAATCATTATTTACATTTTGGTGCTTTCCTCTAAAGAATATTCTATATGTTAAAACAATTAACTAAGTTCACATTGAAACATCTCAAAATTGTTACAACTATCAAGTTTTTTTTACCCCTTGTCCCCTTCTTCTAACAAAAGAAAAGAATTTAGATTCCATGAAGTTTTGCATTTAATAGATTATTTTCATTTTATGACATAACAATAGACACTATAGGCTATAAAAACACCCCAATTGTTCCAAGTTTTGAAGAACTCAAGTAACTTAGTTGGTAGATAGCAATGGCAAAAATACTCTTTTCTTTTGTGTTTTTGACTTTACTTCTCTTGACTATCCGTAAGTGATCATACAAATATATTACTTTTTTCTACCATCTTTCTCTATTTTTTCAAACCCTAAAATGGGTATCAATGCAAAGACTGAAAAACCAAACAAACAAAAAAGTAACATATTTAGAGCTAACTCTTTTTAATTTCTTATTATAGAAGAAGCAATGGCTCGCAGAGACGTAGGAGATCTAGAAGCTGGTAGAAGTGGCGGAGGTGGCGGAAGCGGTGGAGGACAAGGAGGAGGAGACTATGGCGGAGGAGGTCGAAGTGGAAGCGGAGGAGGCAGTGGAGGCAGCGGAGGAGGGGGAGGAGGGGACTATGGCGGTGGCGGAGGCACGCCAAGAACGTGCAGATCAAGGAGCACAACATACAAGGGAATATGCATATTAAGTGGTAGGTGCAATAAGGCTTGCGTCCAAGAAAATTGGGACCATGGAAAATGCTCTCCCATAAAACGTCAATGCATGTGCTATAAAAACAAATGTCAGTAATGCATGCATGTAACTTTTTCATAAATACAGTTGAATAAAATTAGTACTATATTCTATCTGTCTTACAATTTTTTTTATCAATTGAGCTACATCTGGAGCTTCAAAATGAATCCGGAACACTTAAACTGTTGAACCTGACATACCTCGGTCAATTATTTTACATATTATAATAGTGGTTTACAACAAGTAACACTATAAAACCCCTACTGTGATGAACTATTATATTCACTTATAAAAAAAACACTATAAAACCCAAGTAGTATATATTTGTTAATGCATAATGTTATATTGAGGGCAAGGAGTCTTAAAATAGAATATGGACAAGATTTATTATGAGCTTCGGATAAAATTCAAGAGATTGTATTGGGTTTTATATGTTCTATATAGAGCTGAAAATCCAACAAAATGACTCAAATGGCCGACACTACAACCACATATGCATTTACAGTTTGGCTCAGTCTCAGCCCGTAATATAACTGTTGAGTTTTTCTTTTTGCAATTATTATTTAAACCATAAGGTTATAGTGAAGTGATGCAAGTAAATGTTAGAAACAAGAATTACCTTCCCTGAATTTGTTAATGGTGTTGCCATTTGGGTCCCGAACCAAATCCAAAATAATCATGTAAGTTCTAGTTTCCAATATTCAGTCACGCAAATCATAACTACGGAAGAAAAAAATCGCTATCTATGACAAAAATTTTTGTCATAAAATTTAATTTGTGACAGAACATTGACATTATTTTGATTGTCACAAATGGTTGTAACAGAAATTCATGTCACAAATGTTTGTTTGTGATATTTTCTTCACAAATGTGTAACTGTGACAAAAAATATAATTTCCGTCACAATTTGTGATGAAACTGTAACAAAAAAATTTCTCTCATAAATTATCGTCACAATTTCCAACGTTTTTTTAGTGGAGCACTTGGTGTGCCAAACATGTTATAGAAATGAAAAGGCCCAACGATACGCAACCACGTACAGTATACAATGATGGTGGCACTCAACACATTGATAGCAGTAGCTACGTACACAGGCTCATCTCTTAATTATTTTTTATAGAGTGAATAATTAAGAGATCTTGAATTTGAGTTTTTGTGGCCAAAAGTTTTGTTACAACAGAATTTAACTTGTAACATTGATGGAGTTTATTGATATATTGATCTCAACTCATGTAATTAATTGAAGATACCATTTTAAAAACAATTGTTCTTGCCAAATATTATTTGTACAGTGAATTTTCATCAACTTAATTCACGACAAATCAACGTGAGTCTTAGTTAAATTGCAATTAAATAAATAATTTGATAGCATATTAGATCATTAATCAAATTAAATTGAAAATTTTATAAGGATGAATACTCATTAGCTCATAGATGTTGATGACTTATGTAATTTTTTTTTTTTTTGATAAGATTGATGACTTGTGTAATTGATATGGAGAAAAAAAATGGTCCCATCAATTAACTTAAGCATATATGTTTATTTATATTATTACTTGACGACACTGAATTAAGTTTACAACTAGTTTTACGACTTAGCTATGCTCGGGTTTTGTTTCTTAAATTTTAAGTTTTAATTTTCAAATTGACAAAGTCGTTATTTTGCCTAATATTATAATGACTTCTTTTATCCGACTAAGTCACTCAATTCATACAATGTCTACACTAATTATGTTAATGAATAATTAACACACAAACACATATATTTCTTCTTCTTTTT
>JAYMTG010000416.1:0-12562 GCA_036897565.1 Pelargonium exstipulatum
AATCTTTGGACTAAAATGGCACTATCGTCTAACCTTTGAATTACAACGGCACGTTTGAAAGGTGAGAGACTAAAACGACACGATTTGAATAGATCAGAGACTAAAATAGACATTTTTCCTTTCCTTCAAGGTAGAGACTAATCCCATACACATACATTGCTTTCATATTTATATTTCAATTAATACAACAACTGAAACAACAATAAAAATGAGTAAAATATAAAATTCCTCCACATGAGCATGAGCATGAGCTTGGCAATAATACAATTATGGGTTATGTTATTAACCCCCAAAACCTTAAAAACAATATTGTTTTGGGGTATCCTTCCAAACTACTCTCTCCATCAATTACACAAGGTGAGAAGGCAAAAAAAAAAAAAAGGAAAAATAAATAAATAAAACCCCAAAATTAAAAAAAATTAAAATAAAAGTTTCAATAACTTAACAATTAAATTAAATTAAAGATGATTTCAAAAAAAAAAAAAAAATTAAGGAGTTCTAGCATAGTGGAGGAGCATGACATGATCCGCAGAGGAGTCTGGAAGCAAAGTGAAGTGCGTAGTTGACATAGGAGACGACCAAATATTATCTCTTACATGCTGCAACGTCAAGAAAGGTTGTAGCTCTTGACCTCTACATCTTATCTCTATCTGCTTTTCCATATCAATCACAACAACAACAACAACACATATATATCAATCAACACATACAAACACAAACAAACAAACAAACGTACGCATCATATATTATTACATTCAACATTGACATGCATATATTAAACACCCGAAACAAGTAGTCGTTCACACTAACACTGCTAAAACGCTGACTTTGTTGTAAGAATACAACTTGCGCTATAGTACGTCTTACTTATGTGGGAGGTTTTCTAACATTCACACTGAAGTGCAGTCTGATCAAAAGAACAGATGAATATAAGCTCGAACTAAAGTTGAAATGTCGTAACAAGTCTAATCCGATGTCAGATTTCATAACCTAATTACGTCTACGTACGATTGCTAAAATTGGACTCCAAGGATTTGTAGGTCATAATCTTCCAACATAACTTAATAGATATGGATCATAGTTTTCACTTGGAAGTAAAGTTTTCGATTTATTTTATAACCTAAATATGGATATATATTTATGTAGTGTAGAGTAGTAATATTGAAATTGAAGTCATGAATTGTCAACTAGCTTACGTCTTCTTCTACTACAAATGCCCCATATTCCATATTTCTTAGTAACGTTCACTTTACCCATAATTTTTGTACGTTTCGCTTTCTCTATCTAAACTTTTTAATTTCTTTTTTATTTACTCAAAATACGGGCAGCGGGCAGCTAGCTTAATCAACCATTTCGGGGCTACCCGACCATTCCACCACCATCTCAAAACTGCCCGGTTTTAATCATCATTGGGACCCATCTAGACTTTGCTTGTAAGCCAAATCATCGCTACGTCGACAAAAATGTAGTATTTTCTACTAATTACTAGTTAATGCTAATAAATAATAGCCAAAACACGTAATGGATCCAAAAAGCACGGCGAGGAATAGGGCTATTAAATTAATTATCTACTTAATTATCTATTATAATATAAATCCTAGCTCTCTACGTGTACACATCGTCATATATATAAAAAAAATTAAAAAAAAAAACTAAATAGTATCTCAGTGTCTCATGCACGTCTCCTTCACGTCCCTTTCGTCTCCACCACCACCAACAAAAATATAAACCCTAGCTACCTACCATCATGTAAATATTCTTCCATGAACATAGCTTGAGTTTTTGTTTTTAATTATTTTATGTTTAAGATTTAAGTAGTTTTAAATATTTATTTATTTTCCTAATATTGCATGCGTTTCGTTGAAAGTATATATATATGGTGTGTGAAAAGTCTTCATGGCTCTTATGATCTGTCTTTTAGTGCTTTCATTTTTGTTTTTCCCATTTTCTACAACTTGGAATGATTCGGTTGTAGATTTTATGGCTTTCATGCATTGCTTTTGTGAGACGTATAATATTTATATATATAAATGCGTTATTTTTTGTTATTTTTTTTAAATATAATTATCTGATCTTGTGGTTGGTTGTGGAGGAGATGATAATGATGATGATAATAATCATGATGGGGTCTTTTAATTTTTTCATCAAAGTGCACCACTTACTAGGGTTTTATATTTATCATGGACGACCTTTCCAAGCAATTTTCATGGCGAGAAAATAAAAACTGGTCCTACATGAGCTGTGTGGGAGCTAGGGCTGACGTGTGCAAGTCGAGAGCATGACGATAGGGTTCCAATTCCATAACGCATGCAGATAGGTTTTTTTATTGATCATGAGAACATGTCCACGTGTGATTTTCGAGGCCCTACGATGTGTTTGTATCAACTTTTGTTTTTGTCTTGTTTTATTATGTTAATGATGTCTCCAAATCTTAAAGTCAATGAAATTTCTTAACAACAACAAGAAAATGAGGATCAAAACAATTCCAATTCCCACCCATATTGCAAGATATTCTCTAGGATTTTGCCTAATCATCACCAAATCGTTTGTGAAATATGCTACCATATATTTGTTGCACATGAACTCAACATGGATAAGTGTCCAACATCAAATCAAATTATATAGATGCAAAACCTAAGATTACACTAAAAACCCTAATAAGTTAGTAATGATACGTCACGCGTGAAAGATAAGCACTCTGTTTTGTTAAGTCACAGCCAGTTCCAGACCGACGTAACATAAATTGTCGCATGCTATTATATATATGTTGTATATGAACACTGCATAAAGAGTGTCCAACAATTTTGAACATATCTAATCATAAAGACTGAAAACCCTAACAAGATACTGATTAGTGGCATGTCGTGTGTGAAATATGAGCTTGTCATCTTAGTTCAACCGGTTGCGTGATGTTGTTGCCAGTACCAACTAAGCGTAACATAATTGTCACGTCAATGGAGGTTGACCTAGACATGCGTACGTGAAACTTATGATTCTAGGTTGAGTGTGTACATACCCTTATAGTTTTGGATATTCTAAACTAGACCGTTTCTTCAAGCTAGTATTTAATAGTTGTTTCACATATGTTAACACATATTTTGTTGCTTAAAATATAAGGAAGTGTCACAATCTCTCCTTACTTCATGGCATGGAGGAATTTACATGCATCCAAACAATGGCATAAGGGTTGACCCCAAAACTAATTGATATGCTAAACTTGATTATATTTGGATTATAATAAAAATGGGAATGTTAAGCATGTCATACATCCTACCGACCCACAATATTAAATCTGATTCTAGCTATCAGAAGACAAGTCTTAGAGCTATATGATAATGGAAATGCCACTTCAAAAAGATCGAGTTTTAAGATTTAACAAACTAATTATCAATATTAAAACAATTTAATGTCTTAACAATTGCTTTCTTTTATGAGAGAAGTGCATTTTATCGGAATCATCCAACTGTACTCAACAATTGAAAATTTTGGTAAAAGAAACTATGGTTTTTATTTTTTAAAATACAAGGTCATGGAATTAAAATTACATATGTATATACATATAGGAAGAACAAGTCATTACACGCTAGAAATTTCACAAGAAACATGAGGCTGTGTATTTATTTATATAAATTATAATGTTTGATATAAATGTTTATTATGGGTTTTTCATATTTGTTAATTATTTATTAAGCTACAAATGTTATATTGCAAGGCATGTCGATTATTTATTAAGCTACAAATGTTACAAATCCCCTCAAAGAACTCTTTTATTCAAGCAACCTATTCCTTCAAATTTTTAGCCTATCGATTGCATAGAATGCAATTATAAAATTTTAATTATCGTGGTTTGACATTTAAATTGTTTTTTGCTCATTTTAATAACAGTTTCTTCTTATTTAAGGCATATTAAAGTCAAATATTATTTTGTAAAAAGCCGGTCGAAAGATACTGAATATATTTTTGTATTGGATAAGTATATACTAGTCATTTTTCCAAAACACAATTTGGTATCAATTCTGGATTTAATGCTTAATTAATTGCTATCCAATGGTTTTGCCAAGAATAAAAGGGCAATTTTTTTTTTGTATCATATTCACACACTATAGGATTGTGCTCATAATTTAACAAAGTTCGATTATTAAAAGGGAATTCTTTAGACATCTATGTGCAAGCACATCTTCCAAAAAAATAACATTTTAGATATATATTCAAATGTAATGAGTTTATACATATATAGTTTTATGTGTTTATATTCATGATCCAATGGTAGAATTATAGTTTTGAGTAACTTTTGTGATGAATTATGTTTTGTAAGAAGAGTGGAAACTTTAACATAATTGTACATGATGAAAGATTAATGTGTGCATGGGAAGCATTGTATAAAGTAATGGGTCATACAATAATGTCCCATAATAATACGCAAATATTGTCACTTTATTCGTGCACAAATTATTATCATATACTATTAGATTTCTTGTAATTATGATCCTATGTATTTATACATGCATGCATGTTGGAAATATCTTATTTGCTACTTAATTTAGCTACTCAATTTGTTTCTATTGCCTCCAATACACACAAACCACCCATGAAACTACGTACGTACGTAGAGTAGCAAGCCTACTAATTAATATTTATGTTATGTACTTAATTTGATTTGGCATGAATGTTTTTCATATTTATGCATCTTATGAGAGAGTTATAGATTCTAGACTTCCAAGCAAAAATTGAATTTATACTAATTGATGAAAATGGTTAATATAAAAGGAGGTTTCACTATTGTTTCATGAATTAGTTAATTTAGTCATGAAGTTCATCTAGCTAACATTTCATTGACAAAACTATAGGATTATCTAGCCAAATGTCATATATTGACACTAGTCACACACAAAATTGGTAGTATAATTTATGTGAAATTTGCAAAATTACTTATGTTTTGGGGGATAATTAACCAAGCTTACCAAATTAATGTGTGTTCTATATTTGTGTAAGAATGGAGTGAGTGTATACTCTTTTATGGTGTAAATCGCGTGTTTATTTCGGTTCAGAGTTTAGTCACATCTAAACCTCCTTACTTCTACTTATAGATGTGTTGGAGGACCGAACCTGAAAACTCTTGCCACAATCCAAGTCTCTATATCCATATGGCTCAAAGTTACTCAAACCAACATAAATATCGTTAAAGTGAACTTGAGAGTGAGTGCAAAGCACCCGCATGTACTCAACTCGAACGTGTCTCAGTTAATAACTGAATGACCGAATCTCCTTACTTTCACCTGTGTATATAATTTTTTTCGTAAAGGGGTAGAGTGTAGCAAAAAGAAAGGTGATCATGCCCTCTACCTATAGCTAACTTTCCTAACACCAATAGGCAGTCTCTCAACTCTATCTCTCTCTCTCCATGCGTGAACCAGTAATTGAAAAAGAAGCCTATAAATTTCACTCATGTCATCATCTTCTTCCTCATCACCAAACCAAAAGCTGATTCTATAATGTTGTTGCGCATTGTGCCCTAACCAATCCCCATATGCTCCATCAATCATGGTTTCGAGAAACTTAAGACTCATCATGCAACACTTCAATGCATGGCCTAAGTTTTTTTATTATATGGATTTGCACTATTTATCATTTTTTTAGGGGGACCTTTTGGATTTTAGTGCATGATCATCTACTTTATTTTTGTTTGCAATATATAATAATTTGTTATTATACATTTTATTATACTAAGATTTAGCTTGCTTTAAGTTTGGGTGAGCTTTTCTCATCTAATTTGTGCACGTATGCAACATCAATGAAATGTTACTTTCATATAAATACATTATGGTATGGAAAAGTGAACCCATTCTCTCAAGGACGAAAGGTCACTTCCAACTCAATTTATTTAGGACTTTAAAAAAAATTAATGGGTTTGTGGTAGGTGGATTTCTGATTTTCCTAAAGAGTTATCTACTTGAACCCTACCCAATCCTTAATCAACCCTAACTGAAAACAACATATAAATCTTCACCAACATGTTGTGTTTTAGATACTATAGTGATGAGCTAATTAGAAATATGCTTGTCACCTACAATATGAATATGTACAAGCACAAGAGGAACCCATTTTTAGTTCTGCTGTTTCTGTCATATATTATTGTCTCCAACATACACCAAACTTATGTTACTATACATACATATATATGCCCATTTTGATTAGTGAGTGACAAAGATTGTTATGGGTTTTTGTTGCTAATTTTGTACTAACTTAACCATCACTTAATAGTTAGTCTAATTAACCTTTCAGTGAGGGGAGATATTTGGGGGAAATAAGGAGGAAAGCACACATCAAAACATGCTTCTCACACATATAATCATCAATTTACTAAATAGCAAGATGAAATAAGAAAGGTTTCAGCCCTACGTACCTCCGATTCGCTGTCCAGTCCGAGCTTATTAACCAGATACTTCATTAACAATCGAATCGTCATTCTTCCATCCCTAAAAACATCATCAACAACAACAACAACAACAAAAAACATATAGAAAAAATCAAGCTTTTGTATATGAACATATTTATTAATAAATTCAAGAGATGTTTTTAGTTAAGTACTTGATTCTGAGGTAGCTTTTGGGTATCTGAGGAAGGAAGGGTTCTTTAACTCTGCATTCACAAATCAAACACAATTTGTTTAGACTTAGAACCAAATATTAATCCGAAAAAGAAAAAAGAAATTAGTCATAGAGTTAATGGCTGAGACACAGTGCCCGCACTTACTGATTTTGCGAGGCTTGAAGCATAAACCAAACCCCGGAATGGGGTCTCCGAGGAGGAGCTATGACTCTGACGTCCGAGCTGGGCCCGGCTATGTCTATTCCGCCGCCGGCGTGGATGGGAAATGGTCGTCCAAAATATGATCCCATTCCCATACCGATACCCATACCCAACGGCATTAAAGAAGAAGACGATGTTGAAGAAGAAGAAGAAGAAGAATTAGGCGGTGCAAGAAAATTCTGAGGGACAACGGGTCTAAAAGCCCAGTTCATTTCTTGAGGATTGGAGGAGCCGTAAGTTGCTCCGGCGAGGTGGTGGTGCTGAAAGAAATAAGATGTACCGCCACTCCCAAAACTCGAAACCACCGGTCGCGGAGCTGGCACTTGAAAAATAGGAGCGTCGCCGCCGCCGCCGCCGCCTAATGGCGGTCTCATCATCATCGTCATCATCGTCCCTTGCTGCTGCTGTAAACCACGGTGACCTCCTCCGGGAGGTAGTAGATCAAGCTCTATCAACCCGCCGGCGCCGGACGATGGTCTTTGGCTCATCGGATCCATACCCAAACGATCAAGAACCTTGTTGTTTCTGCTAAAATTCGTCGGGCTCTGATTGGTCGCACCGCCACCAATACTCAGCTGAAGCCACGAGCCTCCGTCGTCAACGTCCCTGTCCAGCTGCTGTTGCTGCTGCTGGTGCTTGGAGCTAGAACCAGCTTCTTCGTCTTCTTCGTTGTTAAGATCACTGTTAGTTCTTGAATGATCATGATCTTGATCGGCCATGTTAATAATAAGAGGATTAATAGGGTTAACGGCGGCGAGATCAGATCCTCCTAAAACCCAATTAGCTTGTTTATCTGTGGAGCTACAATAATTAGTATGGCTATTGTAGTAACTATACTCATACCCTTCACCTTCGTCGGCTTCTGCTCCGCCACCGCCGAGCCTGCTCATAAGATCAAAGCTGTTGCTGCCGCTGCTGTTGCTGCTCTCCGCCGCCCCGTATTTACCACAATACCCTCCTCCAACATAACCTCCGTGAAGACGACGACGTTGCTGTTTTTCAGAGAGGTTTTGAGCAGGAACCATGGTCATATCCGCAAAACCCAGAATCGTCCTCCTCCGTTTGTGGCCATGGATTATTGTGGAGATTTTAGATTGGAAAGAGAGATCTGCAAGATGGAAATGGAAGATAAGAAGAAGATCATAGCCATGAACATGAACAAGAAGCTGTGAAATTGATTGGTCTGCAAAGGTTGGTGTTTCATGGTAACAGAGAAAGAAGAAGAAGAAGAAGAAGAGAATAAACCTTGCAAATCTCACTTTCCATTAATTCTCTTTGTTTGGAAGCTTGTGGTGGGAGAGAGAAATATATTTATATATGAATAGTGTTTCAGAGGAGAGAAAATTCAGAGGTGTAGATGGTGGTCAGTCACTTATATTTAATTTTATTCTACCTTTCTCTCTCTTCACCACATAACACAATTATATAAAATTTTAGTTTAATAGGAATATATGTTTTGGTTCGAGTTGCCAGTTGGAATCAGAACAATTTTATAAATTGTAACGAGTTGGGTTTAATTGGAGTTGATTTTCTGAAACTAAATCTTGAATTCAGCTCGTAAGAGTTTTGTATTCGTTCGAGCTTCGGACCTCGAGTCAAATGTCACTTTTTCAAGCATAAAATGTGTGAATATGTGTTGGCTAGTCAACTTGCCTTCAACCCAACAATTATGTGCTTAAGAACTGGTTTCTTAATTGTTGCTCTAAAGAGTATCCATAATTCGATATGATTTAAAATTAAAAATAAATTCATTCATTTTACATGCAAAAATTCAATAACTATTTGATTTGATGTTAAATCTCTTTTTGACCGAATTATATTTTATGTATTCTAAATAAAGTTTGAATTGTTTTTTTTATCAATTAAGTTACAAAACTAGAATAATTATTCCTCTCAAAACTCAAATAACAAACAACACTCCATATTGCTAACATGGAGACTCGATCTCGGAAGCTCAAAGAGAGTCTGCAGTGCTTTAATCACTTGATCTAACATGTCACGGTTAGAATTGTTAATTCTACCTTTGTCTTAGTTAATATTAATAGGTAGGGGAGGGTGGAAGAGTAAATATGGTTTTTGACTTTATTAAGAAGAAATGTTAGATACAGTTATAGTTTTCTTTTTCCAAAAGACAAATGCCCAAATATGAGGGGTCATCCAGCTAATAACTTTAGCAAGGACAAACAAAATGACTTAAAAAGGCTTTTTCTTTTTTGGATATCACAAAAAGGTCCTTTTTAGCTCTAAGTCTAATGTGATGGGGGGCTTTACCCTTTTTTTAATTATATATCTATTATATATAAAAAGACACAATAATATATATTGTTAACCTACAAATAGTCAAATAGCAACACGTCTAATTCTGATAACAAACATAAACTATAAAAAACCATCTAATTACAAATTTGTACTAATGCATACTATGAAAGTACATGTTCTTCTGCAGTTGATTTATTACAAGTGCATATAAAACTATAAAAAAAAAAACATAAATTCAGTTTCTAACTAATTTTTCTTAATTTCTACTAAGCCGGAAAAATCGGATACTTATTTTGAAACGGGAATTATAGTATTATTTCTAGTCTTTTTCTCTAACTCATTTGTATCTCAATTGAGGTACATATTAATTTATGTATCAAGAGTTCTAAAATTTTAGAGCGAACATTTCCACGATAATATGAAACTCAATAAACTAAGACAACACTCAAATGACAACTTGTATGCATAGATTGTTTTAAACTTCTATACATATGGATAACATTTCTTGTTTCGATTGTGTAGTATATGAGTGTACTTAAGGTACTCCTTAACTGCCATATAATTGCTACGTTTACATATGTCATAGCAAACATACTATATTTGATTGGTTGAAAACTGATATTACACCGAATTTTAGTAACTAAATTTGTGTGAGATCAAATTACCCATATTTTGCAAGTTTGTATTTATCCTTCATGTCATTAACTTAGCTAACATATACAAACAATCAATGTGTAGTATTATGGATCAATATATAAGTGTGCGCTTTATCAAAAATAATATTCTTTTTGTACTATATTTCAATCAAGTCGATTGCTCTGAACGAAATGATTGAAGTGTTACATTTTATTAGTTGACATGTAGTATGATTATAATTTTTTAAATATAAGTGCACTAAGTTATGTATCCTTTCATTCTTCATACATAGGGTCTTAGCTAGTTTTATTTTTATTTTATTTTTATAGGCAAGCGGTAACTTTTATTTATCAAAACCCGAAGGTTAAATAAAAGTACAAATAAAACCACGTCAACATAAAGCAAGAGACGGGTTAGAAATCCAGGAAGCAAAAGAAACGGAAATAGAAAGATCCGAATCAAAACAACCAAGCAACGAGAAACTGAAACTTTGAATACGTAAAACTACGACTTCGACACTTGGGAAGTTGTGACGAAAGACGAGATCATTCCGAGCAAGCCATATATGCCAAAGAACAACATGAGGAATTGCATTCCAAATACGCCTTGAAAGTTTCGGACCCAAGAAACCCGAACACCAAGAAGAGATCAAGTCATGGCAGGTTGCCGGTAAGGGAACAACCACCCCCCACCATTTCAAGACACGCCCCCAAACATAACCAGCCCAAGGACAAGTAACCAACAAATGAGAGCAATTTTCGACATCCGAATCACATAAAAATCATGATAAATCCAAACCTTGAGAAAGCAAACTTTGCCGAAACAAGAACTCCCTGCATGGGATGCTCTCTAATACCGCTAACCACACAAAACAGTGAATTTTTGGCGGGATTGCATGTTGCCAAATTGCCTTATAGCAAGCAAGTCGAACATGAGGTGATTGACGATATAGAGTGTCGAAGGCTTGTTTTGTAGAAAACTGACCTATTTTTGAATTCTTCCACAGCAAACGATTTGGGACAGCTGGTGAGAGAGAGACACCGGTCAATAACTGCAACAAACTCAACAATAAAACAGCCTCCTGTGGACACAGAGAGCGCCGGAACAGTGAAGTCGGGCTTGAATAAAGAGCAGCAATAGTGAAATCCACAGATGCTGTTTTGAAGGAGCACACAGAGAACAGCCTTGCAAAACGAACACTAAACTTGTTGTCCCCAAACCAAATATCGGTCCAAATTTTCACCGAGCAACCATTCCCGACAACCCAACGCATGGAGGATTCACCAATTAAGTCCAAAAAATCGGGTAAGTTTCAAAGGTCTAGGATAGAAGTCATAACCGGAGATAGGCGAGAAGAGGCTAGGCTTTCAAGCGACCAAGAATCGGGATGCCAACCATATTTTGCACACAACAACCTTTTCCAAAGCGAGTTTGATTGAGTTGCGAATCTCCACCACCACTTAGCCATTAGACTCACATTTGCTAAATGTAAAGAACGAATGCCAAGACCTCCATGCATGCGATAACACGCAACTCTTTTCCAACCTACCTTCCATAAACCTCGCTTATCCAACGAAGAACTCCATAAAAACTTACGCTCAATGGATTCCAACAAATTTATCACCTTCTTCGGAGCCCGAAACAAAGACATGTAGAATAAAGGGAGGGATTGCAACGCCGCACAAATAAGAGTCAACCGACCACCGAGGGAAATATACTTGGATTGCCATAAAGAAAGCCGAGACCGATACTTTTCTATAATGCCATGCCATGTGCTCACACGCCGGTGACTAGCACCAAGCTTAAACCCCAAATAAGTGAATGGGAAAGAGCCCACCGAGCAACCGAGTTGCTCTGCCAAGAGGAGAGTACGGCCCAGATCCATATTTATCCCGACCAACTTCAATTTGCCATAATTAATTGAGAGCCCCAAAACCGCCTCAAAACCATATAGCACAACTTTTAAGTTAACAACAGAGTTTGCCGAGTTAGAAATATAAAGAAATAATATTGTGTCATCTGCAAATTGCAAATGAGATATGGCAAGGGACCCGACTTTGATACCGGCTATACGATTAGCTCTCTCAACTTTCTCAATGAGTAGATGAAGTGCTTCTGCAATAATAATAAATAAGTACGGTGAGAGCGGATATCCTTGTTTAACCCTCTAACTGCTAATGAAGTCACTTGACGGCGATCCGTTAATAAGCACAGAAGTAGAAGTAGGCAGGCATTATTGAACCCAAAACCGAAATTGTTGACCGAAACCCATTCATGTCATACAAAGATAAATAAAAGACCAATCTAACCTGTCGAACGCCTGTTGAAAATCCAATTTCAGAATAGTTGATGGGGACTTACTACGCCTTGCCGAGTGTATGATCTCCCCGACTATCAGAACACTATCCATAATCTGACGATCTTTAACGAAGGCGCTTTGAACTTCACTGATGAGATTCCTAATATAAGGCTTCATTCGATTAGCTAAAATCTTCGTTACTATCTTGTAAGGAGCAGTAACCAAACTAATTGGCCGGTAATCGAAAAAGCCTTGCGGGGATGGTTTTTTTGGAATTAAGGTTAAAAAAGCTGAATTTAAACCTTTCCCAAACAGCCCTGTAGCAAAAAAACTCTGAACAAAAGAGAGAATGTCTGCAGATAACAAATCCCAGCAAGACTGATAAAAGCACAAACTGTATCTATCAGGTCCTGGAGCCCGGGTCCCATCAAAACTAAACACAACAACCCGTATTTCCTTGAGAGTGACTGGTCTCTCCAAATGCTCTTTAGCTTCAGGAGAAAATGTTTTAAAATCAAGGTCCCCCACCAAAGATCTATCCGAACGAGAGCTAGTGAG
>JAYMTG010000417.1:0-12548 GCA_036897565.1 Pelargonium exstipulatum
TAGGAGTTAGGTGTAATAGGTGCATAATTGATAGTAGTAAAGTGTATTTTACCCTACTAATAATGGTCCCATACCATATGATGACAGATATTATATGAAATGGACCTCTCCGATATTTACTAGGCAACTCTCTCTTTTTACACTTTCTATACCTCCGTCCTCTTGGATTTCAGTAAGTAGGAGAGTAACATACACTCACTCCACAATATTATTAACTATTATTAAATAATTCTCTATTACAAAAATTAATTTGGTTCATGTATTATTTATAACCTTATTTAGTTTTTATATTTTGATTCAAAACAGTTTATAAACTTTATTGTTTCGATTCAATTTGGTCTTTAAATTATTATATTTTTTATTTATTTATCTGTCAATGGATGGATATGGGTAAAAGTCATTATATAGCGATTCCCTAAGTACTATGCCAAATTATTTGAGTTGGCTAAGTTTAAAGGCAAGGGCTACAAATTCTTGTTTTGAAATGATAATATAACAAGCATGTTTTTGCTAGGAAATTTGCATGAAGTTCTGGTGGAATTGGAAGGTATGGGAGGTGGTGGAAAGATACAACTAGAGGTAAGTGCACATGGTGAAAGAAGATTTTCTATAGGTCAAAGGTTCTAGGGGAAAAAACATTTTCCAGTATCTTTCCTACTTCTTAAGAGAATTCACCTCCTTTCAATGGATATACTATGGCCATATCTTAGATGACACCCTCGGATAGTCGATGGAGAGAGACCCCTATAAAACTTGAGTTGCAGTACCATCTATCATAAGTATCAATTTGTTGATCTGAATCAGATGGATAGAATTTTTTGGGAAGGAACAAGCTTATTCCCTATTCTTATGTGCTCTTCTGCTAACTGGAAAGTTCGGTCACTCTTACAAGGATACGGAAAATTCTTATTTAGGTTTTATCGTAGTCCTTTTCATTTTGATTCTCAACAAATTCCTCTGTTCGTCATTAGATGTCGAACAGAATAAATATATAATAACAAATCCGTCCAAGTTTTGTACATAGTCAGAGGGATGTTAATAAGTGTTTTTCTTTTTTCAATATCATTTGGAGGGTGGTGGGTATCATCAAGAGGCAGTTCTTCAGTAACAATGTGAATCAGACATGCTTCATGTCATATATGTTTGTGGTGATGATCAAAATTTCAGTCTTAAATTTCCTCATACTTTTACTTGCCGATGGTGAGGTTTCAGGTCCAATATAAAAATTTTGAGCAGATTGAGGACGAAAAAGTGTGGTGGGGGGTCCCCATGGTTAAAGAATTTCTTCGTAAGAATGGCTTTGAGTCTGCTTTGAAAATGGTCGTTGGCTCTGAGAAAGTGCAAGCACGGGAGTTTGTAGAATATGCTTTTGGACAGTTGAAGTCATTCAATGATGTAAATCCATTGAAGGATCGGTTTCTGAGCACTGATAAGAATGACACGAAAGGGATTCAGGGATCCAATAATTCTGGATCCATGTCAGAAACTTCTTCCCAGATGAAGAGTGGCCCCGAAGCCTCCTCAAATGACACAGTTATCAGCAAAGAGAACAATTTAGAGGAGCTTGACACAGCTAATGGTGGCATGGATCAACCACGTTCGTCTGAACCAGTTGAAAAGTTTGATGGCACTATTCATTCGGATAAATATTATTGGAAGAACTTTGCTGATCTTATCAATCAAAATGTTGTTCAAAAACTTGGTGTACCTGTTCCTAATAAATTAAAGTGGGATGGATTTGACTTATTAAATAGAACTGGATTACAGTCACGTAAGATTGCAGAGGCAGATTATGTTGAATCAGGTCTTGCAACTCCAGAAAGTCAGGATGTTGATAATAGTAAAACAAGTGGCCCGCCTGCCATTAGTGCTATCCAGTCTTCACTCCCAGATATTAAAAAAGCAACAAATGACTTACTAAAGCAAACTGATTCTGTATTAGGAGCATTAATGGTTCTTACTGCAGCAGTTTCTCAAATAAACAAAGATGCACAACTTGAAGGAGAAGATTCTTCGAAAATGGAAAGCAATGAAGCCAATTCCAAGAGTGGAAAGCTTGTTAGTTCACAAGATCGTATGTTGGATGAAAAGAAAGCCGAGGAAATGAGAACTCTGTTTTCAACTGCTGAAAGTGCTATGGAGGCTTGGGCTATGCTTGCCACTTCACTTGGCCAATCAAGTTTTATTAAGTCTGAATTTGATAAAATATGTTTCTTAGACAATGCAACAACAGACACACAAGTAAGTTTTTCTCCCATCAAGAATACCAAGTACCCTCTTTTTCATATTACTTTCAAAATTGATTGTTGGGGAATCTGTCTTGAATTCTTACATTCCAAATGATGTTATTCTGAGAATCATCTGCGGTTCACTGAGACAAAGAAAGCTGCAGGTAGCAATTTGGCGTGATTCTGTGCGAAGAAGATTAGTTGTTGCTTTCAGGGGAACAGAGCAAGTAAGTTCTATCTTGTTTCTTCTCAGTGGAGCCGAGTTATTCTGATTTTAGTTTAAATTTGTTGTATGTTTCTTCATTTTACCAGGTAAGATGGAAAGACTTGCGAACTGATTTAATGTTAGCTCCCACTGGGTAATGTCTAACTATTCCTAGTTATAATTCCAAAGCTACATGCACTCATAGTATCTATTTTTACTGTCTAAGTCTTCCAATTGTATTTCAGTATTTGTGCCGAACCTGAGCATATTGCATATTGTGAATTCCATGTTACCATTAAATGCTGTATGATGGTTCGTTGGATAATTAACAAGGAAGTGTATACATGTTTGTCGAGTCTCAAATTAAGAAATTAAACAATAAATGGTTTCAAACTAATGCGAATCTGGGTGAATAATATGGCATTTTGAGTTCTGTCATTTGAGTATTGTGAAAGTTTTGGCCATATTCATGCAAGTAAGGTTTTGGAGTCACTAGTATGAAGTCTGTTCTATTGTCACTTAGTTTCCTGGGGTAAATTATGTCACTTCAGGAAAATACTTCCATCAAGCTATATTTGATGTTTATTATGTTTCTTTTTTTTATCCAATTACTCAGGCTAAACCCTGAAAGGATAGGTGGAGATTTCAAGCAAGAGGTTCAGGTACAAAGAAATAGTGGATTCCTTCGTAAAAATAAAAATGTCAATTGACTGTATTGGAAATATTAATGGGATGCATTGATTATTGCAATTGTTATCTACTTCAACTTTATAATGGTGCTATTGTTATTTCAGGTTCACAGTGGTTTTCTTAGTGCATATGATTCTGTCCGGATAAGGATAATCTCTCTCATCAAACTTTCAATCGGTTATACGTAAGTGATTCCTTTGTTCAGACATAGATATCTTGTGTCATGACATGACATGAGATGGAATTTATTGCTTACAAACAGATGTTGAATTTTATTGTGGCAGAGATGACCATGTTGAGCCACCTCCCAGATGGCATGTTTATGTGACTGGTCATAGTTTAGGGGGTGCATTAGCTACCCTCCTTGCTCTTGAACTTTCATCAAGTCAATTAGCAAAGTAAGCTATTTCTCTGTACTTGACGCATTGTTTTTCAATAGTTTTTAAATAATTATTTATCAGTATGCATATGTGTGTGCATAAACGACAATATTGTAAGTTTTGATATGCGTTTGCTTTTCTGTATATGTGGGAGTAACTTATGCGGTCTTCACCCTGAGCCTTGTGTTGAGTGTTTGGATATAGGTCCTTGTGTTTGTTTCATTGATGACACACTTTTTTTTATTAAGGTTAATGTCATTTGTCTCGTGGGTATTCTCCGCCCATTTATTGATATGTTATCAGAAATTTTGCGATATGACAGCGTATCTCTGTTAAAATGATAAGAGTATTATGATATTGATATAAAATACTGCTACTGAAAAATAAGTGTCAGATACTGCCTATCAAAAACTACGTGGACGTAAAATGACATGGATGGAAGATGAGAAGTTAGTGTAGTATTAGGAAGATAGTTGTAAGAAGGGCATTCCCATGTGTTTGAGTGTGTGTTTTGGACTGTGTAAAGACCAGGATGCTTTTATAGTATATGTTTATGCGGCTGAATATAATGTTCATTCATTTTTGTTGAATTTATACTGTTAATGTGAATGAATTGTGTTAATAAGTACAAGAAAGACCCCCTTTATATATAACATTTATATTATAAATAGGAATCAATTGAAATAGGAAATTAAACTAATTTTTTCTAGAAACAATATATTTCCTCATTTCACACATTTCTTAAACTTAGAATTGAATCTTCCCCCTCAAGGTAGAGCATGTAAACCAAATTAATGCGAGGGCTTGGCTTTTATGTAGCTTGTAGCAGTTGTTGGGGTTGATCTCAATGGTAAATGTTGATGAGAGAGTTTTGTAGACGTAGTATTGTGTGATCACATGAGTCAGGGACTACGTTTTCGTAGTTTAATCAAATGAGAGGCTGAAATGACAAAGAAACAAAAAAACAAAGTGCAATAACTCATAGAATATGACTGCCAAATCTGATATGCAGCCCTTAAAGGCGCATCTGTAAGAGTTCACTGACACCGTTTGCAAGAGATGACTGATTAGGAGCTCCCTCCCTAACTACTATAGTGGGCAAATTTTTAAAAATGCCCCCGAAAACAAACAGTGTATGTTGAACAGAACCCTTGATGCTTATGGCTAATGGAATACACTTAAGATATAGGATTCCATGTATGCATAAGTCACAGAAATATCAGTTGCCAACATGTATGTGTGAGTTAAGTTGGTAGAGAAGATTATTAAAAGAAAAGAAAGATAAGAGATTAGGGATTTTTTATGATATACTCTTATGTGTAGGGAGGACAAAAAGAAAAACAACGAAAGATTATGAAAAGAAATAAATTCAAGAATTTTAATTAAATCTTGAAGAAAGTAAAAGAAAATATTATTGAAAATCTTGAAGAAGAAGTTATTGGTTCTGCAAGCAACTAAGATTGCCGTCGGAATGACTGAAGTTTCTAGAAACTCTCATAACAGTGAATCAATAGGCTCTGATACCATGCAGAATTTGAGAGAAATTGTATTATTGATGTGATTGAATTGTGTTAATTGTACAAGATAGACCCTTTTATACAAAAGATTTAGACTAGAAATATGAAATTGAAATAAATTTTCCTAAATGCAATATATTCCCTGATTCCACACCCTTTCTATACTTAGAATTGAATCTTCACAATTTTGAAGGTATACTTTGTAGTATGTGGTGTGAAAATGAAGATGAAAGCAGATTACAGAGTATGCCATTTGTTTGATGATTAGGAGCTGCTGATTTTTGTTATGTCTGTGTGTTGCAGGCGTGGGGCAATTTCTGTGACAATGTATAATTTCGGTTCTCCTAGAGTTGGCAATAAAAGATTTGCTGAAGTTTACAATGAGGTGCTAAATATTTTACTTATGGTTTAATGATTAAGCTTATAGTGCCTTCCTTCTTTGCCTGACAGAACCTGTGTTTTCTGTTGAAATCATCGCCCAATAGAGAACTTTATTTGTTTAAATAAAAAGTTAGCTATCTGAATGGTACTCAATTAATAGCGTCTTATTTAGAAGTATATTTTAATTTTGTTATTATATTTGTTATTTTAGAGGAGGTTCATTACAAATTTTGTCATTATAATTTTCTTTCCTACTCTACTGCATAGCTAGTGAATATTTGGGGACCTTTCAATGTTCATAATTGCAGAAAGTTAAAGATAGCTGGAGAGTTGTAAACCACAGAGATATTATACCAACAGTCCCACGCTTGATGGGTTATTGCCATGTAGCCCAACCTGTTTATTTAGCAGCTGGAGATATAAAAGATGCCTTGGTAGGTAGTTTGTTATGGATTTCAAATTGATCATATATACAGTCATTTCTGTGTTTTCTCCTTGTATATATTTGTTTAAAGCACATAAACCTATGCCACTGCGGTGATACTCATTATCTTTATATAGTTTTAGGCATTGCTATTATAATGCACCTTAACTTATTTTGGTGGGAACAAATGATGTCACTAGATTATGGATTGGTGGCTAAGTTGCTAGATCAGATATCATGCATACTTGTTGGGTATATTAGTTTCACTTTTGAGAATGACTCATCTAGCATCGCCTACTTGGGTATTATTAAGCACTTTTACTGTTTGTAAGTGAATTATACTTGAATTACCTATAAATGCCCCTAAGATATATTAGTTAGAACAACTTGTGTTTGTTACAACAAATTCACATGTGGGCATATGAGAAGTCAAACATTAATCATATTTTCCTTAATATTTGCAAAGAAATAGTTTATGTGCATTGTGCTCGCATACTATTACGCAAAGTTATCTGCCTTGCTAATAGGAGTATTCTTGGCATAGTTTAGATACAAGGCTTTCACATTCCATCTGCTCATGTTATTTCCTTTCTCGAATTAATGAAGAGGAGGGTTAACACCAAACTTTGACTATCTAAACATCTTCATAAAAGAAGGAACTCACCTAATCAAAATGCATACTTTTAATACTCAATTGTCATCAAGTTGATACCTGTTAAAGACAAATGGTTATTGTTAGATAGTTACTGATGGTTGCAGTGTTTCACCTTGTACATCTATTCTTGGATCATGTCATGAATGCAATGACTTATGAGTAAAAAAACAATTAACATTCAGGTAAATATCGAGCTTTTAGAAGACGGTTACCAAGGTGATGTCATTGGAGAGTCAACACCAGATGCTCTTGTTAGTGAGTTTGTAAGTATGTTTTCTTCTCTTACTTTGTTTTACATGTCAATATAGTGCTACTTTTAATCTTTTAGTGTTTGCTATGTTTGACCTTATATTGTTGTCATGTTCATCTATATATTAGATAATCATCAATATAGTTGATATATGCTTCTGAGGTCCTTTACAGTACTCACGTATTTAAACAGAATGTGGTCGAATTTACCTGTAAAAAATTTCTTGAACTGACAGAAGCAAATCCATATGAAGTAATGGATTTCATGAAGCAGTTGATGGAATTTCCTTTCAACTACTTGAATTCATAGACTGAATATGAGATGTTGTACTCTGTGGGCTTTTAGAATCATATCATGACAACTTACGCTCTTCACCTATATATGGGCCCATACTCGTTAAGATAGCCAGTATGATTTCTTGCCATAATTTTGACTTGCAACATCTTATTCAGATGAAAGGTGAGATGGAATTTATCGAGAAAATACTACAAACCGAAATTAATATATTCCTCGCAATCAGAGATGGGACTGCACTTATGCAGCATATGGAGGACTTCTATTACATCACACTGCTAGAGGTAATGACACTACCTTTTGTGGAGTTTCAGTGATCATATATTGATATATCTCTGCAAACTATGTATTCATCGTAATATTTGCTACTGAGTTTAAATGGATTTGAACCCTTCGCTTTCTTCAGAATGTAAGATCCAACTATGGAAATCTGGCCAAGTCGCAATCCAACGAACAAGATACCTCATCAGCTGGCTAAGAAGGCGGGCAGGCTATAACGTGATATTGTGATGTCTTTTGATCAACAGGTTTTTCTCATATCCTTATATGATGTATACATCTCGAGGTAATCGGCTTTTATACAAAAAGAAAGTGTAAATGTAAAACAGACCAACTCTTAAAGCTATACAAAGATTCAATTCTGTTTGCATCATCATGTAAGTGAGGCTTTTCCATAAGATTAGAAAATAAATACATTATGCGAACGATTCTTTATATGGTCGTCGCATGTACTCGGTATTTTGCTGGCTTCAGTTACATACAAGGGTGTAAATATTCAACTATGTGTTCAAAGAAATTCTATAATCGTGAATAACACGACCGATAATATTAATTGCACTTCCAAAACTAGCCGTTAAAATACAAATGACCGAAATGTCGTTGACCATTTTGAAAACAATCGAAAATCCAAGACAGTTATTTATACTACTTAGAAACAGCAACCATGGCTCCCTTTGTTGTTTACAATTGCACATGACCCAAATTTGGACATGCATAAGTATGAGTGAGTTATATCATTTTGGGTGCAAATATATAGTGGGATGTTTAGGGCTTTTGAGCAGACGGGGCGAGTTAACCCGCGGTTCTATTAAATGTGGCCCGTGGCTAACACGCTTTGTGTTTATTTGGACCCCCTAACCTTGCGGGTTGCGCATGGAGGACGGGTAACAGGTTCGGACCACGGGTTGGCAGATTCATTTTCCATAGTCACTTACAAAGAAACAATTAACAATATGGTTGCATTTTCAAATTTTAGTTCAAGAAGAATATTATCCAGAATGAAGGCTAAAGATGCCCATCTATTTCCTAGAAAAGTTTTATTACAAATATATATAGCTCCAACTTAATTAAAACATACATGAAATCTATTGCAGACAAGTGATCTGCCATATATATTGTATCTCCAACTCCAACTAAAGTAGCTGAATTTTACAATGGATATTACAATAATATTTCATAAAGTGTTTTTCTTTGTTTCCTTGTTGCTAGTAACATTAATGTTGGTGGTTGGCTTCTTCTTGTTGCTCATGATCCTTAGGCTCTGCCTCAAAATGTCCACTTCTCTCTTGCTCTTGTACCCTTCATACTCTGCACATCCCAATTTCATTTTCAGTGCTTCAATGGTTTCTTCTTTGGCTCCCAACTCCCTCTTCATCTCTTCCATCTCCTCTGCTCTCCAGTTTTCTCCTCCTCCTATACATACATACAAACATTCAAGTGTATGTAGTCAATACAAGCTATCTACACAAACACTTAATAGGACAAGTTCTAATTCACTCAGTCTCTCGAGGTTTCTGTTTCAAGCTAATTCGCTGATAAAAAAATACAAACTATCTATACAAATACTTAATTGGGCATGCAAGTGGTCGATTTCACTCAGTCTCTCGAGGTTTCAATTTCAAGTTTCCGTGTTTGCCCGCTCGCTGGTAGAAAAAATATAAGCTATTTGTATAAAGTGCAAGTGGTCGACTTTACTCAGCCACTCGAGATTTCAGTTTCGAACCTCAGTGTTTGTACGCTCGCTGATACAAAATAATACAAACTATCTGTACACACCAACCCTCCTAACTTGTGGAAGACAATTAATGTGCATTACCTTACTTTTTCTGTACTGAAGCAATTAAATTTCCATCAACTTGACCAGACACCCATTTAAGAGCCACACCCACCAATGGCAAGTGGCAAATTTGGTAATTAATCAAGCAAATTGGGTTGGAGAATGTTTCCAAGAAAAGAGAGAAATGAAAGAGGAAGATAATGATGATGTGCACACACCTTGATGATGGGTCCTTTGAATGAGATCATCAAGCTCTTTCTTGATGGCAAGAAAAAGTTTCTTCCACTTGACCACAGCCTCATCTCTCCAATCTCTCTCTTCTTCCATGAACAACCTCATCACCTCCCACTCCTTCTTCTGCTTCTTCTTCTCTCCCACCAAACTGATCATCATCCCACTTTGGCCATCTTCAAGAACTCTGATCCTCTCCTCCTTCTCCTCCACCACCTGCCTCAGCCTCTTCACCTCCTCCCTCAGCCTCTTCCTCTCCTGCTTCCACTCTGCTTCCTTGAAAGCAAACACCATCACATCTCTCTCATAGTCACTGCTCTCCTTCTCTCTCTCACACATCATCTCATTGATCTCCTTCTGGAGCAGCCTCATCTTCTCTGCAACTGCCCTGAAGTCCTCTTGGCTTGGCCTTGAGCTCTTGCTCTCTTTCTTGTTACCTGCACAGCTGCTGCAGCTACCCATTTTTGAAAAACTTGTTGTTACTGTGCGTAAATGTTTGAGATATATAATGGGTTTTGGGGGTTTGGATTAGAGGAGGAGAGAAAAAGTGTGGATGACATAAATTCCTCCTTGCAGAGGCTCCTCAGTCCTCATCCATTAATGAAGAGCCACATGAGCTACCAAGCTCTAGACTATATATGTGTCCGTAATCTGTATATTCTCAACATTTACTACTATATATTAACTAGAGAGCAGTGTAAATATGATGCACGGTTACTTTCATCTTTTCAATATACCAGTATACTAGACACTTGGTACTCGGACAGTTTTATAATAATGTTTTAAGAGGATATGTTTCAGACACTATGTATTCCCAGTTTTTATCAAAAGTTGAATTGATTGAATGAATTCGACAATTTAAATACACTGACGAGAATGATCTGAGGTAACATATATACATTGATATAGAAATTATAAATTATCGTTTATTATTATTATTATTGATCATATGTATGGTTTTATAAAAATTGTGTGTCACCGGATTTGTATTGTGTCATATCTTCTATAAGTGTTTTTGCATCATAGATGTACATGTGTGTCTGAAATCATTAATGGAAGAGTCAAAAGGACTCGTGAAGAGGGGTGTGTCTTCATATACAATAATAATATTGTATTTTATGTAACATACAAGACAAGCATGGACACACACATGTCTTCATTCATGACATGTATGTTTCATATATAATTAAATGTGTGACACAAACACACTCTGGTCTCTCACTTGCACTAATCATTCTCTTGGGAATTTAGATTAGACAGCAAAATGTTATGAATATCATGATTGCCATCAAGATAGTCACAAGATAATAAACAATCAATGTTATTGCCATATGGTTCACTCACCAGCTCAGCAAGTAGATTGAGGGTGTGTTTGGTAACACTTCTCATAGGCCAAGTGACTTTTATATTAGAAGCAACAGCAAGGTATGTTCGGTATATACTTTAGTCTCAAACAATTTGTGTCATAAATCAAAAGCATGGTTTCTTTGATAAAAAAAATTAAAAGCAATGGTGGTATTTGTAAATGAGCTAAAATGACATGTATATGCACACAAGGAATTGAGTCACATAAAAGAATCGATTTGAATATTTGAGAAAGAAAAAGTGAAAAAAATATAAATAATTTTGATCTCTCTACTTATTATAAAATGTCTACGGTATACGTAAATCTTATTTACTTTTGTGCCAGAAGCAAATTTCACATAACAAAATGAAGCGATTTTGATTACGCTTATATTCTGTGGCTCTTACGTGACCATAGAGACCACAATAGTCAAGTAGATTGTATCAAAAGTGCAAAATAAAACTTCATTCATAAGAAAATATACTTTGAAAACTTAAAATTTGAAACAAATTAAAAGTCAGTATATACTAAATTTAAACCAAGATCGGATCATACTAAAACTATTCTATTATTTCAATTTGTTTGGTCCACATTTTCAATCCAAACTCAAACACTTTTACTAGTCACTAATGTTCAAAAAGAAATTTCTTCTCATTTCTTGTACCTATAATAGGCCAAGTAAATTGAACATGAGTTGGACAAAGGTAGCTTCCATCTTAAGCTAGAGCCTTGTACATAACCCATGAATGCCAATATATAGTCACAAGGCCAATAATCATTTGTGATGCTATCTTTGAAGTGGGTCCTCTCTTCACTGAAATCGAGCAGTTGAAGCATCTCTCCAAAGTCTACAATACATTCCCATACTTACTTTTGATGACTTTCATTCAAATTACAAATCAAATCTTGCCTCCCAATTTGGTGTTATTAAAGTGATCCCAACACCTTTTGTACATTGTCTTTGGCAAATAATATTTTGTCTATTTCTTATCTTTGGAGACATTTGGAAGTACTAATCTTGTGGCTGTGATTGTGTCAATTGGAGGAGGATAGGGTATTTTTGTAAATAATTGCACACTATTGGATGGAAGTAAATAAGGTAACTCAAATTGGCAAGTAAAGACATCTACCTAACTTCTTCACTTCTTTTTCAAAAGGTAGATAGATGTGTGTGATTTGCAACAGCCAATGAGATGCAATGTCTATTGGTTATTAATGGAATTAAATATAGTTTGCAAAAGCCTCAACTTCTTTTCATATAATTCATGAAGCTATTGAGAGATACCATGATAAAGTTAATTTAAATCTAATGTGAATGCTTTTATAATTTACTCATTTGTTCAATTCGATCTTTGGTTTGAATTATTACTCTTTTATTTCAATTGACCAATATATTATCAAAGCTTATTTATTTTTGTCTCTTCTGAATTGCTCATATTTATTGTTTTATCCCTTTTCTTATTTCGTCTATGGTTTTAGTCTTTATAGTTTTCGTGTTTTTTTTATTATTTTAACTCAATTGATTTACTATAACATGTGATGAACCGCCATGTCACTCGTTGCCGCCACACAAACTGCTATAGCAGATCTCTAAATGCTTCATTTTGTCAAGAAAAATGTATTTATTTTTTATAATTTTAAATCCATAATCATGTCTCTCTGAAAAAGTTACATAAAATCAAGACAAAAATTAATCAAAATTGATATTTGAGCTAAAACTTATGATTTTTTCTTAATTTTTTTTCTTATTATTTTTTATTACAATGGCGTACATTTGAAAAATTGAAGTGAAATTGAGGGCAAAATGGTCATTTGTCCCATAAAGTTGACGGAGTTAGTGATTTTCCGTTAAATTTAACGTTTTACACTTTTAATAAAAAGACAGGATAATT
>JAYMTG010000418.1:0-12547 GCA_036897565.1 Pelargonium exstipulatum
TTTATTTTCACACCTTCAGGCGCTTATAATAAAAGTTACTGCTTGCTTATCAAAAAAAAAAAAAAAAAATCCAAAAATAGCTAGAACACCTTGACAATGCCTTAGAGAAGGAAGGCTCTAAGAGTTTTAGAGCCTCTTGATGGAGGTGTTAAGCACTGAAGTAGTTTGTACTAAGGAGGAGAGAGAAAGGATGAAATGCTAAGTTTGACACCCAATACTGAACATAATTGTTTCACATTCTCTCTCTTCTTGACATTTAATATAATGGTGCTAAGCATTGGAGAGAAAAATGCTAAGCATATGCTAAACACTTATTTGCTGATGTGACACACACTGTCTTCTCTTTAACACTTAATATAGTTGCTAAGCATTGGAGATACTCTTATATACACACCGACAATCCTGGAAGGTCTTAGAACTGTGCGTGCTCGCAAGGGAAAAAGTGAACTTGCCCTAAGCACATATACAAGTTGTACGCTCCACACGTGCCCAATGTAAGAGATATAGAAATTTGAAGGTACATTTCTCGAGGAATCGAGGAAATGAGCATGAGTTACTTAGGGGAGCTCACACACTCATTAGTGATTCACTTCCCACACATATCCCACCTAAGCGAGAGATTTATATCCATCATACTACAAACCAATTTTCGTTAAGAGGGAATGAAGTTTTGCACTTCCATTGTCGCTCGACCTAGTGGAACTAGATAAAAATAGTTTTTAAACAACTTTTTTCTTCTTCTATATTTCCAAGAGAATTACGTAGTGTGCATAATGCAAAATGATCTGAAAAACTTTAAGAAACAACATGTTGTGAATAACACACCCACCTAGAGCTCATAACTATTTTGAAACCATATGTATGTTGATAATTTGTGATGCACCTATTAATTCTCGTATGAGAATATCTCCTCTTACATATGATAGGACCAATAATGTCACAAATTCGGAACAAGTTTCGAGATATGCAACTTGTAACCAAAGAAAACGCTTCGACGTATAAGATGCTAGTGTGTGTTATACATGAAAGAGCGTAAGCTTGATATGTGTGGAGCATATATGAAATCGTTGCTTGCATTATTTGCTTACTCTAATAGAGAAGCATCGCTATTCTCCAGACTCCAATCAAGAATTCCTCTACACGAGATGAGTAATAAAATGGAATGCAATTCAGACGAATGGGCATAGCCTCTGCACATTAGCATATTGGTGTGTATCACCTACACGATTGTGTAGTATCATAATCTGATGCACACAACATTGGACTTTTGCATGGTCATGTGAGTGAGGTACCACACGAAGTGCTTTTATGTTATGCCTAGTGTCATGGTGACTTATGAATGCGGATCGCTTGCCCACCTCCTCATACTTGGTTCTTAAATAGGTATGTACACTCGTAGTTGACATATTTAAACTGTTTTACTATACTAGACTAATCATCTTTTGAGGTTTGTTCACAGTTAAAGCCTGTCACCTCTCCCTATAAGTGTGTTGAGAAGAGATCAAATGTAAATGCTCTTCCCACTCACGCAACCCGTGGATTATAATTTTTAATACGATGAAACCAGTTATAAAATTCATAACACACTTTCCATGTAAGGCTAAGTTTGACCCTTCAACTTTTATTAGAGCAAGAGACTTTCAGTTCATATGACACAATTTTAACCTGCATATATACATATATATTTTTAGTTTCTTTTGTCTCAACAGTGCAAAAACTTTCATCTTTGTGTTTCATTACTTGTGCATCTGTTGTATGTTTTATATCTTCACTCAGCGAAATACTGGAAACAAAAGCTACACATTTACATTCTGTTAATAGTAGATGCAATAAAAGGAAATAACATTTCGGCTTTGTGCTTCGTTTCTTCAGCATGAATTCTATCGTTGAGCGGTACAACAAACTGAAGGAGGAACATCATCAACTGCTGAATCCAGCTTCCGAGATCAAGGTAAATTACTTAAAAGCCCCTTTCTCCATGAACAAAAAACATCGACTTCATTTCAGTTTTGATTTCATTGCTTTACACATGATTGCACCAATACTTGAATGATATTGACAATCCGTACAATAAGAGATCGCAACTACAAATCAATGCTCTGAAACATCACTGAACACGGGAACAGAGTTAAGAAGCCACAAGTATTGACCATAAATAGAGAATGTTAAATCAGAACCTAAGACATGGAATTCTAGAATATGTTTACCGACGGTGCCTACCCGTTGTAGAAGCTATATGGTCCATACCCCATTCATAGGAACCACAAAGAAATGCATTCATACTGGGTCAGTTCATTCTACAAGAGAAACACATTATAACGTGTTCTTATGTTTGTTCATGGTTTATAGCATATGCAACACAGAATCAAATTAACAGATCGAAGTTAATTCAGTTCTCAACTTGCACACTATCATAGTTTATAACCGTTCTATATTTTCGAGACTGGCTGAGACACATTTTGAACAACAGACCCAGCAGTTGGCTTTCTTCCAACATTCAAGTAGGGAAGGATATCACCCATCATGGAATCTGCGTGATTGTTCTGACAAGTGCATAAGCTATGAAAATACCTGACCAAAGCTTAGAAAGCCACGGACATAAACTGTTCAGCTTTCAAAAACCTGGCACCACCTTCTCGGTACTTTGTATCTACTCTAATAGCAAGTGATGTAGGACAAATGACAATCAGTAGAACGAAGGGAGAGAAAAAAGGAACCACATGTCGAATTACTTCTGAATTTTTTACCAATATCATAAACTAACTCCAGAACTAAACATATTGTACGATTTATATATAATACAACCAAATCATATCTGAAACAGTAAAGTAACTATCCAAAGCAATAAGGAAACTAAATACTAGATACCACAAGTAGATGTTTGGAATCAGGAAGACAAACTTACCACAAACCCATGTATGTATGCGCAAATTATTGCAAGTTCATCACTGCATGAATGTTCCACAATGCTTTCTCTGTTATATCACCATGGCCAGAAGATTGTGAAACAATATTTATCTAAAAGTGTTCTTTCTTCTGAGAATAGATTAGGGAGCAAGCAACTCTGCTTGATTGTCCTTAACCCATCTTTAAAACTAGATGTTTCTTAGAAAACCAACTTCGAGATTTCTTAGGATAGAAGGTTGGAAGAGAATGTAAATAGTTTACACTTCCTTCATCTACCACATTAGTAATTAGATGAAGACTCAAATACTTAAGATTATAGGTCATAGCTTTCTTACAGATGTACTGAATATTTTCATTTAAAACTGAAGAAAAAAATAACAAAAACAAACTTCATACAATAGTATCAACGATCACATTGACATTGCAGATGTACTGAATATTTCTTACTTTCTTATACTTCCCATGAAGAAATATAGAAGTGATATCTTCAATAGGGCACCTATGTTTACTCTTTAATGATCATGAACTAAGATGCTACTAACATTCTTACTATGAAAGCTTTCAAGTCATCATCTTTGTGGTATGTCGTAATTATTAATTCGAGCACCTCAAAAGCAAAAAGTGACAACAGACTTCAAACTTAATGATAAAGTTTGGAGTAGCATGCTATCAGGAGTTTATACTTGCTCATAGCAGTGCATAGGCGTACAACACTAGAAACCGAGTCACGCAGAAGACCCTGATAAGAATGATTGGTTATGCTTATGAGGGTCTACCAATAGACAAATCTAATACTTTTATCTGAGGAAGCACTAATAATAAGGAGAACAAAATTATATAGGAGGGCATGAAACGAGGAAGAAATCTAAGTACTTAGCGTCATAATACTCTGTTTCGAACAAGCAAGGCGATGAGCTAATGCTCTTTTTTTGCTTTGCAGAGTAAGAAAGAAGTCCCTTGAAAAAGGTATTACTGACGCTAGGAGAGAAGCTAACAATGGCTCCAGAAGAAGAAAACAATGATGTAATTCCATTAAAGGATAGTTCGTTTGTCTTGACAGATCAGTAGTGCTAAAAATGTTGTTAACTAGGGATCCAACAAATGACGGAGGTGAAAATTATCATTAGGATCCTGATAAGCTGGAGATCACTTCGAGTGAGGAAGAATTTGATAGCATTCCAGCTTCCAATGGAACAGGAAAATTGACACACAAGAGAAAAGAAAGGTGGATAAGGCAAGTCGCTTAAATATATGTTTGGGAGAAATGGGAACATGTTGGTATCTTCACATAAATAGTGTATGAGGGTCAATTTGAATAAGAACTTCAATATTAACAAAAGACGCTTTCTACTGACTACAAAATTAAGACTTATGCATATAAGTAACTTGCATTTAGTAAAATATGAAGAATGGACGAATCAAGTTGATGGAGAAATATTCTAATGCAAGAGTTATATGCAAAAGGATTTAAACATATGTAGCACATAACTTCTAGATGGACCCCACCGATACTCCATCCGTCCCAAAATAGGTGTACACGTACTCTAAAAAAATGACTCAATATAGTGCACTATTTCTTTTTTTGGTTAGTTAGGTATGCAACAATTACCAACAATATCCCTACATTAAGTTAGAAGAACCCTTGAGTTTGTTATAATGAAGACACACGAGGGTTTAAGGCTGAAAGTCCAACTCTAACTAATTTATCATTACTTTCTACAAAAATTGGAAAGTGGACACTTATTTTAGGATGAAAAGAAGTACAACACACACACACAAAAAAGAAAAAAAGAGAGAGGAAGACTGAAGTCTTGACCAAAGTAATAAAGCTAAATATAAGGAGAGATTGAGAATATTCAAATATTATTATTTTTAATTAAACAACAAATTAAATTTGCGACAGAAGCCCATCGCAAATTCATCGCAACTATTCAGAATTTGCGACGTTTGTGAAGGACTATTGCATCAGCGTTCCGTCACAAATTAACTGCAACCCTTGCGTTAGCAACGGATTTATGGCAAAACCGTTGCTAATGCCATCTCAAATTGAGCATATTCTTGTAGTGTTTATGCTATATACAATGTGTCTAATGGAGTGTAAAAAAAGGCTGAAGCATGGGTCAGAAGTTGAGCCTGTTGCAGACTTGCAGTTATAAATTGAGCTCAAAAAAGCAATTTTGCGAAATTATGAAAACATTAGTTTCTGCACATCTTGGACTCAGCAAAATATAAATGTGCTGACTATGAGTTGACAACAGATAGGGAAAAATTAGGAGCTGTGTGATTGTGAGAATGTTTCCTATGATCATGGGATTGTTTTGTATGTAGTTAGTATAGTCAAAGCAAAATTGATTGCAAATATAGGGCATTGTATTGTTGGAATCACATCAAGATATTAACTTTTATTATGGTTTTCCATATAAAGAAGTCATAGGTAAGGTTAACTCCTACAATGATTTTTTATTTGCAACATTACTCAACCTCCTATGGTTTAAAGTATAACAAACAGACAACCTATAGGACATTTTTAGCTCTAGCCTAGAAAGAATTTGGATGGCAATCCTGACATAGATGCCAATAACTGGTGGTTAATCATTTGGAGTTCACTCTATTAATATGATTGGATGAGGATATGTTGGAGAACATGATAATGCAGGATGATGTAAAGATAAATCAAATTGTACAGCATCAGAGAAGAGTCAGCTCAAATACTACATGCTACTGCTTATTATTCACTACCCAGAGGAAGGACAGGCCAAAAAACAGAAGCTAGGTCCGCTTCCTTTACAGTACATCCTTCCATGTGTATCAAAGATATAAAGAATGTCTAATGAAATTAACAAGAACTAGATCAAGTTATTCTATGGCAACGCGTCCAAAGCATAACTACGCCCTCATGGGAACATTCAACTAAAAATGACTTGGCGATTTTGGAATAGTTTCCTTATTCTGAACACGGTCATCTACTCATCTTCATAAGGAAACTATTCCAAAATCGCTAACTCATGCATGTCGAGTAACTTTGGCCACTGATCCATAATGATGAGTGTACGATTCTTTCACCGAGGAGTTTGGAGTTGCCTATATGTTTGAAGGTCGTACCGCCCATTCTAAATAGACAAGGTAATTCCTCAGTGCAAGAGCTAGAACCACGGTTTGTTGGCTGTAACTTCTGAAAGAGAGGTTTGGATGCAAACAGGAGCCATGGTATATGAGAAAAGTATACTGACAGACAGGCAGGCTACGGTAATAAGTAATTCTGATGACAGCATTAACAAAATATTATAGTCAAAAGCAAAAGCTACATCATAACAAAACAACCGTCAAGCACTTGAATCCTTAGGAAAATTCTTTGAGACCCTATATACTTATAATTTCTTCCTCCACTCCATCCTATCCACAGCGTAACACTAGGATAGCAAATTAATACTAGAAATTAGTCATGATTACCATACCAAGACACCTGTTGCAGCAAAAAAGACCACCTAACAACTTTTACAAAGGTCTTACATGCAGACTGCTTCCTTGATTTTGAGCTTGTTTCAGGAAATTTATCCACATTCCCAGCTAAGTATAAAGTGAAGGTGCTAACGAAGCAATTCATTTTTTTTTAAACAATTGCATATGAAAAGCCTTTACTACACATTCAAGACTGTATATAAGATAAAATCCTCAACACGAAGCATTAATATAAACCAAAACTTCCTTCCAGGAGCTTCCAAAGTGTACTCACATTATTGTTTTGACTAATGCTAGGTTTTCTTGACTTGGGTCCTTCTCCTAGTTCCCCTTAACTACACTTTCCTCTAATCACTTGGACACTCAGCACAGAGTACTCATAATCAGTGCTTGAATCTAGTTCTACATCCACATTCTCCTGTTAGGCATCCAGTTCCATCATTCACTATCAAGGTCAGTAAATATAACTTCTGATCCCCACCAGTTCATATGCCAGAATTTCAGGTTAATAGTACGTACTATAGTATTATGGCTAATATTATAGACTGCTAGAAACAGAAGTCCACTCAACTCAATTTGACTTTCCATGCTTGCCATCACATGCTAATATATATCAAACATACAAATTGTGTCTACAGCCCAGATTATCCTCCTAGCAGTGAAAAAATTAACATCAACTTCTCCTATGTATTATGCCACTGTGTGAATCCACAACTAAGTTATCATCATCTGGATAGTCTTTATGTGTAGATCAAATATGTTTTAGAGAGTATCTGAAACAGTTAGTAGCTCCAAAAAAAAAAAAAACATTTTAACATTGCAAATGGAAAGTTATGTCTCGTTCACTTACCTGGTGATAAATAAATTCATTGCATGGCCGCATTCATGCTAGTAACTGACCTCTTTTTATTAGTATGTGTCGCTGTTAGTATTGAAGGGGAAAACAACCGTCTAAGATCTAGAGAACCTGAGATGGAGGCAGAAAGTGACATCAGTAAATAATTCAATTCGAACCATATTAAGTATAAATACAGTGAATAACAGAAAATGAGGGTGAGATATTTAGGAGCAAGTAGCAACAAAATTAGGAAACTAAAGAAGAAATTGCATGACATGGATGCTTTCCTTATTTTCTCAAGCGTCTAGAATTTCATTATCTTGTCAACACTAATAATCCAAACCCACTAACGCTTCGGATTCCCTTTGAGGTTTCAGCCTTTGAGGTCTCAGGTTTGAGACTCCCTGCCGATGGTATGGGGTGAGACTATGGGTTAATATGGGAGAGCTACCCCTGTTGTGTAGCTCAAATGATAAAAAAAACAAAAAACAAAAAACAAAAAACAAACCCATATATCCGCAACTATGTTCATCTTATTTTCCAATTCCTTTCAGATAAAGTAACTCTGTCAACATGAATGCTAATAGCTTTGTAAGTTTATATATATCACATTAAATTATTACTATTTTACTGATTTTACTCTTTGGTACATGATAATCCAAAGAGCCATTAAAGTTGAGGACATTTGTTGGTTCCACTGGCAGAGTCACGAGTCTCGGGATTTGACCTGACTACATGCTGCTTAAGTTGAGAATCGTTTTATAAATACCTTAACAGTAAATAGGCAACAGTAGCATTTATTGTCTTTGATTTTATAGGCAGCTAATGTGGATGTCTATATGTGCCCCCAAGACTTCAGTATTTAGAAAGTCTTTCCCTTCATGTACATTAGCTGAAACTTATGCCTCTATGTTGTAGCTAAGATTTCAAAGATTACACCTTGTACTAATCTACTTGAAATGCTACATCAAAACGCACCAACAAATAGCAATAACTGATAATGCTTGGATAAAAATCACTTAGTCTTATCAAAACATACCATAGCCAAGTAGCAGTTTCTACTCACATTTAACCATACAATAATGCAAGAATGTATATGTATTTGCAAATCTAGTGGCCAGTTGACTAAAAGTTATTTAACACAGCATAAAGAGTTATGAAGGCTGCATTATGCTCTAATCCTTATACATCTTCTAATTCATTGATTGATTTTTTATCTTTCTATTTACAGTTTTGGCAAAGGGAGGCAGCAACCTTGAGGCAACAACTACAATATTTGCAAGAATGCCACAGGTACATTTTCCACTTTGTCATGAATCCTAAAACATAGATAGTAGATTTTTCCATATTATTTTGCATGCCACATCTCAAAAAAAGTACATGGGAAAATCGTGTAAGATATTATAAGCACAGAAGAAACAACGAACTAGATTAGAAGGGGATGCCACAAACATAGACCTATATACTTAGCATACTGATTGGGTTAAATCAAGTGCAACAAAGGTCGATGATTACAGATGTAAGCAGCGACATGTTTCCAGTTAGAAGCACTTTTCTTTATTCCCCTTTTGCTCCCAAGGTAACAAACCAGTTATTAGCAGATATGACCACAGATGAAGTTTATTTAATCCTCAGTTTTGGAAAATGCATGGGAAACTTTCTACTTCTTTTGCTGTGATTAAGAGGATGGCACTCATTTATTAAAGATACAAGTATCCGCACATGTAATAAGTGAGTCTTGGGAAGGCTCTGGGTCTTAGGCTCTTAACGCGGAGGGTTTGTTTTGGGTTTGTTAATGTTTCTGGGTATGCTAGAATTCTATGTTGACTAGTATAGCTTTATTGAGGGGTTTGTTTTTGGTTTCCCCTACACCGAAAGGTATATCAGTTGCGTAGTTCTTGTAATATGGTGACACTCTAGCAGGTCCAGAGCTTTCATCACTCTGACTCCCTGTTACATTGAAACAATGAAGTTTTACGGGGGAAAATTCAACTGCTAGCTAAATATGCAGCTCATCACTTCAAAATATGTCAATGCTATAGATAAAAACAGGGAGAGAAACAGAGGGGGGAATGCAGTCATGGAAAATGAGGTTGCAGCTTTATCTTAAACTATGTTATGCTGAATTAAAACCTCCCATCTAGAGACAGCCATATCATTTGAATACAAAGCCAGTGGCACAAGAAAGTTAATGATGACCATAAGATATTCAACAATGAACACACTTTTACTCTGCAACATGCACAGGCAACTGATGGGACAAGAACTTTCTGGTTTAAGTGTCAAAGATCTACAAAATCTGGAAAACCAATTAGAGATGAGTTTGAAGGGAGTCCGCATGAAAAAGGCAAGAAATAATAAGTGCAAAATCAACGTTTCTTCTTTAGTTTTCAAGATCCTTTAGATACATACCACCTCCATTATCCTTAACAAGTTCTCTTAATTGTTTGTTAATGCAGGATCAAATAATGACTGATGATATAAAAGAACTAAATCAGAAGGTTTTCACAGGAGACTGGCAACACTATGCAACAAATTCTGTTATCATTTATTTATACATGATATGCTAACATTCTTTGACTTGCAGGGACATCTCATTCATCAAGAAAATATAGAACTGTATAAGAAGGTAAACCTCATTCGTCAAGAAAATACAGAATTGAAAAAGAAGGTACTAAACTATTAATCTAGTAACTTTATATCATTAAGAAGTTATAGAAATGGAGTTGTCTTTGCTTTTAGTTACTGTTAGAGTATAAAGTTAATATTGGGCTTTCAATTATCAGTTGAAACTTTTAGCTGAGTTGGTCCTCTATATAGTATCAAAACCTTGTTGACCTACAGGTTACAAGTTAGAGTCTTGCTGCCGCTCTTATTATTAAATGTTAAAATTCGAGAACAAGACACGAAGAAGACATGCATGGACCACGTGCAATACAGGCTTGCACATGAGGGGCGTGTTAGTCTGTTGAGTAAAACTAATATCACTTCCAATTATCAGCTTAAACTTTTAGTTGGGTTGGTCCTCTACAGTTACCTTCACATAAAATAACTTTGGTATATATACACTCACCGACCTCGACTCCTACCTTTTCTGCTCTTGAACTCAGTTCTTAAGATCCTGATCTCAAAGCTGAGGCCTTACTAAACACACAGCTGTACGACCAAGCTGCATGACCAGTGGACATTATAAATCGTGAGGACCCTTTTTTCCTTGTGAATTCTAATTTCTAACCAGAAGTTTTTAGCTCCAGGTTTATGGAACAAGAGACGTGAATGAAGCAAACAGCAGTATCCACATTCCATACACCATAAGAAATGGACACGACTTGCTTGCACCCATCAATCTCCAGCTAAGCCAACCACAGCCTGATAAGAATGGAATGCCAACACAGGCAATGAAATTGGGGTAATCTTTCTACTAGATTCTTTCGACAAGTACATCACCTAAGAGTGCCAAAGTTTAATATGAAGTTATTAATTGTTAACGCATATTTATGTACTTGAAATATGCACCAGATTACAGCTCCAATAACAAAAAGTTGTTTGACTACTGTGGACTGATAGCAAACAACAAGCACCACAGTAAACATTAGGCATCAAAGATACTCTCAAGCTTGAGCTGCTGGGCAAAAAGCAATCAGGTGGAGCATCAGATTTGGTATGGAATGTTCTAGTAAACTTTAGAACTGCTGTAATATTATCATCCAAATCAGCTATATGTGTAAATTCATGCAATAATGGACAAACAGTACATGTGCCAAGTGTCATTATCATTATCTAAGAAGTTTTTTGCAGTCCATGAATTAAACTATTGCTAGTAACTCTTGTACTTCACTTTGTTTGATAAGGATTCGTCAGCATTTCAATCAATAAAATCCTCATTTTATGTTTCCTCTAGCAGCCTTAAGTTACTCAATTTTATAATATATAGAAACTATAAAAATATACAAGAAAATGTCTTAAAAGAGGTATATCTTTATGAATTCAGTATGTTCCTAAGCCAGCACTATATATTTCACAACATCTCATGGATTTTGAGTTAGTACCTTTTAGTAACCAATAGATAGAAAAGTACTGAAAAGACGAGAATCAGAAAATCAGAACACAATAACTCCAAGAGTAAGAGAATGCATGCATCATGAAGTGAACTCTGATACATGAAAAGGCCACACAGAGAGTTTCATGGCAACAAAATAAAGCAGTCATGAATCTACAGTGCAGCACATAAATTTGGGGACAATCTATAAGGATTAAAAGAAAAGTACGTGTAGGGAAAGGTAACAAGTCTTTAACTCAATAAAACCAAAGAAGAAATAATATGCTAAGCAGCCAGTTCGTACTTAAGGTTTGATTTGAAGTTACTAAAGGAGTGAAAGGAAAGGGTATTACTCAAAATGTGTTTAACTGAAGGCAACTTCAAGCAATTTGAGCATTTCCCCCTCCTTCCTTTTTCTTCCACAAGATCCAAACAGTTTCTTACAGTATCAAATGTACAAAAATGAATCTTATGTTTTAGTGGAAGCTTTGGAACCATAAACATATTCAAAAAAGGGAGAGGAACTTCATGAATTTATCAAGCTTAAACAAACGTGAAAAGTCAAATACTGGGACACACAAGCATGAACAATAGAAATCACTGGCATCACAAGGTATAGCAGGACAAAAAAAATATAAAAAAAATCAGACAACTAACAACACATGCAGGCCATGATACAAAATAGATATTATAAGACTAACACGCATAAAACCAGGGTACATTCTTAACTAAGGCAATACTTTGAAGAACAAAAAAATAAGAGCCAAAGCATTACTGTTTCATCTGATAAAAAGGAACAATCTGAACTACAAAAGAGGGGGAGGGGGTCATAAAGAAATATAACCTGACATAAGACACAAATTAAACTTGTTAATGACACACATTTAAAGCGTCTTCCAAGAAGTTAAACATTACAAATACCACGTTCGAACCCATAAAACCAGATTTTTTTTTGTTGTTTTTCTATTTGTTTGTACCCACCATATAAAACCATAAATTGACAAATCCATAAAATGCTCACACATATCATTGCCAAGTTCTTCATGCCGTGACTTATTATACTTTTTTTAGTTGATAGTAGATATAGATGAGCTTAGCATTATATAAATGCATGTTATGTGTGAATAATAGGATAAATTAAGAAAATATAGTGTATATGATACTTCCTTGCTAGATTAAAAAATTTAAGATAACCACAATATACATAAAATAAGAATTGTAAATACCATACAAAGTACAATTATTTTATAAAAGAATATTCATATGAACAACCAGTGTTTTAAATGGCGCGCCATGGCGCGTGG
>JAYMTG010000419.1:0-12547 GCA_036897565.1 Pelargonium exstipulatum
AGATTTCCCTTTCCCTTCTTCTTTCTGTTCTTCTCTGTCTGTTCATTCCTACTTTCTTTCCTTCTGCTTCAGTAATTTCAGTTCTAAACCTACTGTCCTACATCATATGGTTTATAATGTAACAATCAAGATTATTTAGTGAGTGAATGTCTTGTGCTTCATGAACATTCATGTATTTCTCATTGATATGGTACTTGATCATCTCACATTGTACTTTCTGCAGTGTGCTTGGTGGCCTCCTTTCAGCAAAGTTGATTATCAATTTAAATATGGAAAGTGAGGATTTTATTGACATCCCTGCACACAGCAATTCCAGCTGTGAAAATGAGAGGAATGACCTTCATAATTCTAAAGCTGGACCCTCTGAAGCTGTTTCTTTCCCTAGTAATTCTGATTGTAGAGAAGACAAAGTAATTGTTGACAATCTGGAGCACAAGGAGTCTAATGTTGGACATGGAGATAATGATTGCATAATGGAAACAGAACATGACAAGGATTTAGTCGACAATCTATCTATAGCACAAGTGAGTGTTGAATTGACTGAAACTGTGTCAGTTGTGGAGGAATTGAATGGCTTCAGATCTAGAATACATGTTGAGAATGGTAGCCTTACCACCCTTGATAAAACTTCCCATGGGGACCATAAGAAGGCTGGCAGTTGTATCCTACTTTTACATTTGTTATATTATGCTCTTCAACACATACTCAATTAGCTTTTCTGGAAACTAACACCAGACAGGGTCTGCTTCCACAGTTATAAATTGCAATATTGTCTAAGAAAAAGTGTCTTCATGGATATTTCTTATATTAATGGTTTGATGAGTAATTTCATGATTTCCATAATTCAATATGCCAGCTATATTAGGAGTTAAGCGAGCCAGGATGACTTCCGATGAACAGGAACCTTCAGTGCATGTCATGTATCATTCCCTAACAAGGTTGGAATGGGAGTGCTATCGTTTTTCAGTAATATAGATTGTTTAGATGTGGAATTTATAATCTGATTATTATTTGGATTTCCCATTGATTGGACTCTATTGATTGTTGCATTTTCTACAGAGCTAGTAAACTAAAGCTTACAGAGCTATTACAGCAATGGTCAGAGTGGCATGCACAGCATGATTCTTCATCCCATGTATTATTCTCACTGAAAAAATGTAGCTTTTAATTTCTTTTACGCTTGGCATCCACTCACGTTCCATATCCATGTGTTGCTATATATACACATCAATAATTTGATAAAAACACATATTGACCTTTTGTAACAACCCTTAAGTAAAGGAGTCATCTGTCTCCTGACAGTTCTGTCTGCATTCTAATTGTTCCCTTCTCAACAATTTTTGAGGATGTTGATCCTTAAAAGTCCGCATTCTGTTCTCTATTTGCATGAATTTAAAGTATTTTTGTTGAGTTACTACTCAATTTTCTAGGCTTGATTTTATTTTCGTACAAGCCCGGTACGGTGTTTGCATTTTTTTTTTTTTGGTGAGACCAAAGTGAGGGCTAAAGGCTAAGATTAAGGGGAAGGACTAGGTAGTTCCATTTTTTTGTGAAGAATAAATTATTAGTTGGAACATGAAGGCTTTGGTTGATTGCAGGCCGGCTATTGGTTCTTGTAGAGTACCATCAAGTTAGAGGTTTTGATTTTGTACGAAATTATTTTATATTATAAGTAGGGTGGAATTAGGTCAGTCGGGTAGGGTTTAGTAATTAGTATCCTTGTTATCCTAGCCTACTTGCAAATTGCACAGGTAGGGTAGAGTTTTTCTCATGAGCATATCATACACAAGATGGGTTTCAAATTGTAAGGTAAATCATGTGGTGCGTTGCATCTATCACTGTAGTATATATTGGGTTCATTAGAAGTTGGAGAACTAGGCAGATGATCTACTCTCTCCATTCTTGAGAAAATTGACAAGCTTTATAAGAATGCAACATGACAAACACAATGTACGCACCTGTAGTTACACAAATATATGTTATATTGTATTGTAGGAACTCATACTTGCCTATAGATGCTTTTAGAGGGTGTAGAGATATTATCATCTTACTTATCATTTTTGAAGGTATTAAACGTTCATTATTTTTGCTGTGACTGACAACATCAAGATGGAACCCTACACAGCTGAATACGCAGGATTTTTCTGTTCAGTCTTGTAATTTAATCAAGTGAAAGGGATGGGCGAAGAATGCATTTTAATATACTGTTTTCATCCTTTGTCTCTCTAATTGTTTGTTTTCATTGGGCAGAGTATTCTTCAAATTCTAATTTACTAAATCATTTTGAGATATTCATTTCTGATTGTTCCTCTCCAATTGCTATCATGCAATCTCATAGTAGCAATTAAGTATGCCCTCATTAAATGAGTAGAAGCTCTAGATCTGATTCTGACAAGATGATCTGTGGGATTCTAGGCGTTTTCAACTGAAGCAATCATATCATGTTTTTCTTGCGTTTTATTGGTTGACTTGACTATGGTACTATGTCTTATAGAGTTCACTTTTCTGAAATTATATAGAAGCGTATGATGCACACTGTACAGTTGTGCATTTGAATACATGTGTAACTTCTTTTGGCAGTAGTGGCTTCTCTGAACTGTGATGAAATGTAGTCAAACCTATTTCTTTTGTTAACTGTTCAGGATCCTAATGAAGAGTTAGAATCTGGTGAAGAGACGTACTTTCCGGCTCTACATGTTGGTGGGAAGTCATCTGCAGTTGTAAGTTCTCTCTCTGGCATGTCTATTACTGCCAGTGTTCTATTTATGAACGGTTTATTTGAACATATATATGTTCAACTAGTTTTCTTCTTTAAGTTGCATTATAAAGTTTACCTTTTTCCTAATTTCTTTGGACCAAGTTATCTGGAATTATATTTTTCAACCATTGATTGTTTTTTTTTAAGAAAATTACAAAGATAATCTGCATATGTAGATTTCTTTACTGCTAAAGTGTCAAGGTTTCCAAATAAAAATACAGCATCACTCTAGAAAGTATGGATGACTTGGTTACAATCTATATAGTCAAACCCTGCAGAATATATATGAAAAGGTTTTAAAAATAGTATGAAATGTGTGACACTGACACTTCTACAAGTCTTCGTATCCCAGTATTGATATAAATGAACTATATAATGCATTCCAATCGCAAATCAAGGTTGTGTATGCTTATACGTCTGTATGCTTGAAGCAGAATGGTGGCTGCTCAAGACCTGTCAATGTTGATCATGTTTCATGATATACAATTGTGGTAACATATAATTTCCACCGTTAGAATTATGTAGAAGCATTCTGAATGTATATCTTGGTACTATATTTCTGTTCCAAAATTTATTTGAATGTGTTAATTAAATACAATAATATTATATTCAGTATCCATTCATGGGTTTGCTCATCTAATATGCTGATAGATGTTTTTTTCATAATACATCGAGTTTTATATGTTCTGTTTGGGAGTTGTTTGAAGCTTGATATTCAACTATGTTTATTCAAATTTTAAATAGAATAGTTAGACATTTTAATCTTCTCGTGCGACTCAGTCATATCCAATTTCAGAGGTGGTACTACCGTACTGCTCGTAGCAGACGAACATTTATAGGACTTCACTGTGTTTCTTTAGCAAATTTTGGTGTGTAAAACTGGAATCTAGAGGTCAATGCTCTGTAATATAAAAATTTCCGCATCCCATTTATCAGCCAATTTTAACCCAAGTTCTGCTTGCAGACATTACATAATGCATTCACATTCAACTTTGAGAATTGGTGGATTGACCAATAATAAACTTTTATTTGACACAAAATTGATGTTTCATCTTTGTATGTAATTGTGTTTTATAAAGCTTTGGTGCTTACATTCTTTCACTGTTTCACATTGATATTTTCCATCACAAACAACAAAGATTTTTTTGAGTTCTTATTATCTTTTGCCTATTTAAATGTGTAGTCTTTCTGGATAGACAACCAGACCTCGAAGCAGAGCAAGGGGTTTGTTCCTTTGGATAGTAAATCGGTTCCTCTTTATGATCGTGGATATGCTCTAGGTTTGACTTCAGCAGATGATCTTAGTAATTTGGAAGGGTACATATTTCATCTTTTTCTCACATTTTGTATCTGAGCTGTTTCTAATTTGGCCTCCTGGGTTATTTGTCATTTTATAATTAGCTATTTGATTAATAAATAGTACTAGGATATGAATCTTCCTTGCATTCTCACTTATTTGTGCTTTTATCAAGTATGCTTTTTCTTCCTCCATCACATTTAACATCTTATCAACAACTTTTTCCTTGTGACATAATATTGCTTTACTAATGGGGTATTTAATACCTAGACCAGTTGTAACATATTTTGGACTACATTTGTAGGAGAGTACTGTTAACATTGTAAGTCATGATGCCTGCTTGAACCATTGCTGGTTCTTGTTATTAGAAAATATGTTTTTTTTTTTCATTTCTATATGAAGTATATGATTTCTCTATTTATGAATGTGAATGAAGAAGACAAGTTGTCAAGGGTAATGGACCAAATTGGAAGTAATTTTTTTTTTTTTTAAATTTAATTGGAGGAACAACAGCAGTGGGCTGAGTGTAATGAACCCCTAATTGAGTGATATTTTAATGTACCGAGTAAGAAGCAATTATTCTTGAGAGTTTATATTACTTGTTACTCTTCCATTTGATGGAGGAAGCAGCTAAACCATCATATCACCTCAGAATGCAGCACTGTCAGGAGCTTACTTTTCGCAGCCTATATTAATAGGACCTATGCTGCATTAAAATCTGAATTAGACCCCTTGGAATATACATCAGTGGAGAATCCACCCAGATTTTCTTATTGGTTTGTTTCACTGATGAAAACTAGCGAGGATATAATGCTCCCAACTGAATGAATTATAATTCCGTACCTTCTGTCAGTTTTGTGTTTAATATCATTATTTCTGTAATTTCATGTTTGTAGCTGTCATCACCTCTACCGTACATAATATTTACATATCATATTTGTTGCTTCTGTTTGCCTTCTACATTGCAGAGGTTTGATAGTAGCTGATGCTAGTCGCTGTTTCAATTGTGGTTCCTATAATCATGCATTGAAGGACTGTCCAAGACCTCGTGACAATGTTGCTGTCAGCAATGCTCGAAAACAACACAACTCCAAACGAAATCAGAATCCTGGCTCTCGAAATCCAACTCGATATTATCAAAATACTCCAGGTGGGAAGTATGATGGTCTAAAGCCAGGGGTTCTCGATCCTGAAACCAGGAAACTTTTGGGTCTTGGGGTAATGCAACTCTGATATTACATGAAAAATACTTTTCTCCGTGATGTTTTAATGTTGCCATGAAATAAGCAAGATTTAATTGTTTCATGCATTTGTTAACATCAAAACTGACAACAGCTGTTATGTGTAATGACAGTAACAAGTTCCACTCATCGCTTGGTAAATCATAAAGTCAATGGGTCTAGAAAGGATAAATATCCAAGTAAAACCAAAGTACTAATAAGATTTGTGTAGCCTACCTAGAGAAGTTGGGATCTCAGTTTTAGCCATTTTTCCAAGAAGCAACTTGGGATGCTGAATCATTTTATAGTTTTACCTTTTTCTCTGGGTTACAAAAGCCCAAATCCCAAGTCTAAGTAACCTGAAAGGCTGAAACCATATTTCTGTAGTTATCTCTTGATTCTTTTAGGCTTTTGGTTACTTGAGTGTGTCATACTAAAACTTCTGTGCATTCAAGTTCTATTTCTCCAGTTCTTGTAACATCTAAGCAACCTTGGGATGCTATCTCTTTTTCTGCAGATTGCAATCTATGTTGGGGTTAACTTGTCTGCTCTTGCTATTGTAATAATGTAGAAAGAGGACTTAACACTTGTCATCTATAGTTCATATGAAGTCATTACATTTTAGAAGGCAAAAGATAACAGATTAAGATTGGAGGTTTTTCCTATGATAAAATATTAATTATTATTTCATTTTGTTTTGCAGGAGCTTGATCCACCCCCTTGGCTTAACAGAATGCGAGAAATAGGTTACCCACCAGGATATCTAGGTAAGTGAATCTATCTTATATTGAAGTAGTCACATTTGTGAAAATATATGGTCTGGTATTCCCTAAATTGGGGATTACATTTGGTTTTCCTTTTCTAAACACGTTTTTTGTGCACTTGATTTGATTGTATTTTATCCCATGTATATGTGGGCTATGTGTGGCTCTGGGCAGGGGAGATACCAGGAGTTACGTGGGAATTCATTATATAATACCGAAGTTAGTTTGTAGCTTGAATTAAATGGTTATCATTGAAAAGTATGACCATGCTGTTAATGAGATGGCAGTAGTGCAAATTTATTAGTTATAGACAGTCTTAAGTAGGTTCTTGGAAGGTTACTGAAATCAAGCAGTACTAAATGTTGTCATACTCCGAGTATGGTTCATTAGCTATGTGTTGTAGAATCTAATATATAGCTAAAAGATCAGTAATAATGTCCATCAACTCTATATGATGTGTCTGAGACCATGAGCTCATCTCAAAGTACGCAGCATTTACCATTTTAGCCCTTTATTTGTAATCTTCATTGGTGTTCTACTGACCCATATCTTGACATTTTTTAGACCCAGACAATGAGAATCAGCCATCAGGGATTACTATATACGCTGATGAGGAGATTAAGGATGAACAGGAGGAAGGTGAAATTACTGAAGCAGAACTCCCAGAACCTCAGAAGAAGATGGCAGTTGAGTTTCCTGGAATAAATGCACCCATTCCTCCAAATGCTGATGAAAGACTTTGGGCAGCTGGGCGTGCAAGTTCTGATCAGTCTAGGAGCCGGTTGAATCGCAGATCAAACTATTCTTCAGAATCTTCTAGTAGAGGGCATCAACGTGATCAAAGATGGTCCCGTGATTACAGAGATGATGGTCCTCCTGGCTGTGACCCTGTTAGTGGTTTGTCCAGCTCTAGTTACCCTCCAAGGTTTGGCAATTATGAATCATCAGTACATGCTTACTATTCAAGAGGTAATGTTCCAACACCGAGAAGCCCTACCCTTGGGAGGTCCTTTTCTGAAAGAGGTAGGAGGAGCCCAAACCATGAGGGTTCCTCAGCTCATGACCACTATAATTTACCATATTCTTCATCTAGACTGGATCATAGCTCAACTAGATCTGAGAATCGGACTGATTATGGTTATGATCGTGATCGTGATCATGATGATCCTTCATATCATAACAGGTACAAGAATGATGTGCAGCACAATCGTTGGAGGTAAATGGCATCGACTGATTGTAGAACTTGTAAAAATTCTTTTTTCCTGAAATACAATGTAGATTACATTTCTTTGTTATCAATACCATCTAGATTCTAGGGAGGGTGTTAATATACAAAGATTTAAATGGACTAATTTGACTTTATATTGTCTTGAACCGCGTCATTTTGTCATTTAAGCCCTCGTTTTCATTGGGACGTAATGCTTTATCAGAGGATGCTATAAATTTTGTTTTAATTTTATATTAGTATGAAACCCGTGCGATGCACGGGAAAATTCATACATAATTGGAAGAGCTCTCATTTCTGTTTGTCTTATTTCTATTTTTGTTGTGGTTGATGCTCAGAGAATTGATACTGAGAAAGTGAAAACTGTTGTCAATGTTTCCATGTTGCAAATGTTTTCAAGCAGGGTTGATGATTAATTTATTGTTTCTATCAATACATGTATGTAAATTCCTTAACCAATGCCATATGGGCTAAGGTTTTCAACAGAAAAGGAAGATGATTTAATTATACAACAGTTGCTCGTGACTACGATAACTAGTCAAAAGGCCGGGACAGAATGTGTAGCAGAGTTGTGCCTCTTGGACGGGCCAGAAGGAGGCACTCGGATTCCTCGGGGAAGGAAATTGAAAACCCGATCTCGAAACCCCACAAATGACACCGGAAGCTCCTCCTGGTGCTGGTTTGTGCTGGACTGATGAGTGGTCATGATCAGTGTGACAAGGAAAATGATCCACAAAGACGACGAGGTTGTCAGGAATGGAACCCGATGCTGGTAGTTCATGTTGTGACCGAGTTCAAGTGAAGAAGGAGGCATTTATGTGCATGAAAAGGAAAAGTAAATGGGTGTAAGCGAAGTGAAGGAATGAGCAAGTAGGAAGAAAAGTGAGCATTTTAATGTGAAGTGAACGTGAATGTAGCATAGATTTATGTTGCAAATGGAGTTGACGAGAATGTTGTGTACGGGCCAAGCTCCCTTGCAACTCACTACTACTATTCTTTCTTTACTTCAACTACAATCTATACATTTTATAATTGTTATTAAAATCACTGATTTACGGAGAAATAACTGATAAGAATTTGATCGGTTATCTGAACAAGTTTTTGAACAATGCCACTTACTTACAAGGCACGCCTTGAAGGAGATAAAGAGGCAGAGTCAGGGTCAGGTGTTTGGGTTATGCAACTCATTGAAGGAGGTTTATTGTGATATATCTGAAGAAAAATGAGTATGGAATGAGGTCTTGGGGTGCAGGAGCAGCAACATAAAGAAAGTGATTAACGGACGAAACGAGCATTTCATCCTGAACGATTACGTGTCTTCAATAGTTGACGTGATACTAATTGACGTGTTTTAGTCATGTATGAGAAAAACAACGAGACATGTTTCAACAGGTTAATATGTGTAAAAAAAAATGAGTTCAATATAAGAGTTACATACATACAAAACATTTTTTTTTTACCGGTTGAGCGTCATAACATGGGTAGTTCTCCTCATACCCATACCGTGATCAAAGAGGCTTGAACTCGATATCTTAAAGAAAATCTAAAGTGATTAAATTAGCTGACCCAACATGCAGTAAATATATGCAAAACATTTACTGACTAAACTATAAAACAATTAGAGTCTGAAAGAGGCAAAACCATTAACCAAGTCAAAAATTTCGAATATTGTCTCTGAGTGTAACCAATTGTGAACTATCTTATATTTATCTGTCCATAAAATCTAATGTGTAATTGAATATTACTAATCTTTTTTATACATTTATCAATGAACATGTGAAGAATTAATGGTGTAATAAAATTATTTATAAATATTATATCAACATGACCTTAAAAAAAAAAAAGGTTAATGAACAGTGGGTGTAGGCCCCACTAGTCCCACGTTGCCCGCCATATAAAATTTTCACACTACATAAATCGCGAACATGAAAATTTGATTAAAAAAAGTACGTAGAAGCGACCAAAACTAAATTTGATTGGGATTTGGATTTGTTGTTAACAAACACTCTCAACACTTAACGAGCGGAGAGAGAGAGAGACAAAGTCCAACAAAATTAAAGCGTCCATGTCGTCGCAGGTCATCGTCTCTCTCACAAACTAGGGTTTCTCTTTAATTTATTCAAATTATTTAATCCTTTTAATCCCCCATCACTGTTCCATTGCTTTTTCACTGCAATTCAATTTTAATTACAGTCCTAATTATCATTATTATTATTATTATATTTGTGCCCGCCTAATTTGCACGCGCCTCCGCCTCCGTACGGCCCATTTCACTGTCGAATTTTTCTTCCAGTGGTTTTCGGTGGAATTCATTGCTCTAGGATTTTGAATTTGATCTAGGGTTTCGGTTTTTGTTCATTCCTCTTTCTTTTTCTTGAATTGGGGGTTTTTCAACGGTCAAATTTGAGTGCTGGCTGTCCTGGCCTTACGCTTGAGCCACTGATCATGCCAAGTCCAAGGGTCAAATTAGGTTTTTTGAATTTATATTCTATTCGTATATGTATATGCTTCTTTACTTAATGGTTCAATTATGATTATGTCAAGAATGCAGATACAAACTGTAATGCTGATTACCAAGCGTTGTGTTGTGTGCCTTTACCTGATGAAAACACAAAGGGAATCTTAGGTACTTTTGTATTTGTAGTGTGTATTTTAAAAATACTTACTGCTAGATTATGAAAGCCAATTGCAGTTGGGCTTTAAATGATGTAGAAAAGAAAAAAATTTGGATATCTTATTTATGTATATAGAATGAAGGGGTGTGATTTTTTATTTCAAATGTGATTCCAACCATTAAAGTTTGAAAGCCTTATGCTTAAACTAATAGTCTTGAATTACTGATAGGAGGAGGTTAGGACGTTAAATCACCAAATTTCCTCTCCTTTTTTTTTTCTTCACATTTCACTTATTTGATTCTAACATGTATTTGTCTTTGCAGTATGTATAATTCCGCTTAAAAGAGCAACATGTACACGATAGGATATAAGGCTCAAAAGAGTTTTGACAAGGGACAGAAACACTCTGTCCCTAATGTTCAAAGTTCGCTTCATATGGGTGGAAGTGGCTTGCATCCCTACCCTTTGAACAGCCAAGTGCATCAAATAAGTGACTGGCGCCGGGATCCTCGTATCATTCCATTTCGTGGTTTAGTCAGAAGCCAAATGTAAGTACTGAAACCTTGCATTAAGCTCAACTCTATATTATTGATTGAATTGTTGGTGTTGGTGTTATTAATATTATTTATTCATTTGGAGGGTTACTTGCCCAACTCATTTTACTGTACTAGAGTTTTTGTTTTGACTATTCATATGCTTCTGAAGTGCTGAGATTTTGAAATGGAAGGCTGAACCTTCACGGGAGCTGGATCAGCGTGTATCTAAGTTTGCGCAAACAATGGAGCATAAACTATTTATGCAAGCTACTTCAAAGGTCCATTCTTGAAAACTTATTTCAAATTTCATTTATAGACTTACTCACATAATTTGTATATATTGCATACAACAGCTATTGGTGGTTACCTGTGCCTTTTGTTTGGGTCTTTATGATATGTTTTATAGGAGGAGTATTTGAACAAGAATATTCGGATGCGTCGAATAAGGGATTTTTTCGAGCAAGAAACGGATACAAATCCCAGTCAGGCCAACCAATCTTCCATACCTAATGTTATGATTATGCCTACAGCAGTTAATTGTTGGAAATCAGATGTACCCAACCTTCCTTTTAGCTACTCCAAGGATTCTGGCATCAGCTGTATCAGTGATATAACAATGAGTTCGGGCCAGTTTGCTGGGAGAATGGATCTAGATCCTGTACAGGCTTCATTGAGTACTACATATTCTACTGGAGAAGGATTTACTGGTAGTGGAGCAGTTGAAAATGGACCAGGAATTTCTCAGAGCAGTACAAAGTACACTTCCAATAGTGAGTCGTTAAATGAACATCTTCAGCAGCAATGTCTTCACCAAGGTATGCTTTGTTAATGGCAAGACTCTTTGAATTGTTAATATTTCTAAATTCATCTTAGTCTCAATTGTGCATGGTAAATCAACATATTTTCTCTATAAATTTTAGTGGATAATTCTCAGAATAAAAGGCTTGGATTCAATATCATTTCCTTGTGTCCAATAATTCCTGAAGAATCCTCTCTCTTTTTATCCCTTCAATATTTCATTACCCTCCTTAATTTCGTCCTCATTATGGTGTCTTTTCAATTCCATCAGGTGAATTGAGTTTACCAGGTTCCAGAAGCTGTGTGCCAAGCAATCACAATATTGCTTCCTTGGTTTATCCATCAACATTGGAAGAAACTGTAGAGTCTTCCACTTCATATTTTCAGGACTCCCAGTGTATTCTTGAGAGAAATCTTGAGGTTTCAAATTTTTTCCCTTGTTTGGTCCCAGATACACAAAGTTCAACTCTTGAGGATGTTGTTCAACCTTATCTGCAGTTCACTAAGCCAGATACCGTATCAGTATCTTACTCGTTTGAACGGTATGGTTCTTGCAGTCAAAGGACTGGAAAAAATGCACCTCAGTTGTCTCAGCTCTCAAAAGAACAATTAACCATTTTTCCCAGTATGGTCTCTGACTCAGGGTGTTCAACTCTTGAGGATGTTCTACAATCTCAATCGTTGATGGTTAAGTTTCAAGGAAATGAGCAGTTGCCTGGACAATCACAGCATTACTTGGTTAAACAGTATGATTCTTGCAGTCAAATGGCAGGGTATAATGCATGTAAGCAGCCTCAACTCTCTTCGGAACACTTATATGGGGTTTCACTTGGGGCTTCGGAAAACTCCGCACTTCTTTATGGCCATATGGAAACGGCCAAAGATGGAACTTCAAGCTATCAGTTGGACTACTCTATGAAGCGTAAGATTTTACATGCTTATTTCTACAGCAAGAGCGCGGAAACACCAATTGAAGAAAATAAAGTTTCCTTTGTAAACATTTTGCATTCGACATTATGTGATGGTATCATATGCCTTTGTGAAAATTACTGGCAGCTTCTAACACATTTTGAGAATTGTCAGTATGCTGGTTGTCATACTTGTGGCTTCTTATATGACAAGAAACACAATCATGCTGGATATCTTCTCCTAGGAGGTTATAATGATAGATTCCCCAACTCTAACAATTGTGAAGACATGCTGCACCCTCTTAAACGTCAAAAGATGGAGAATCTATCTGGGAATGGAGCTCCTCAGGAGTTGGGCTGGTGGTAGTTAACTGTTGTGGAGATATTGACTTTCGACTATGGCTTTGTTTGTGAACTCTACTAGGA
>JAYMTG010000420.1:0-12536 GCA_036897565.1 Pelargonium exstipulatum
TATAGTAAAAAATGTAGAAAATATTCAAAAAATCCTCCAACATATTATCACTAAAATAGAACAATGTCCAAAAAAATTGTGTAAAATTGAAAAATGGGTAAAGTTGGCATAAAATGGATGTAGGTAACGTAAAATCAAATAAAAAATCATCAAAATTGAGTTAAAATGACTTGTGGTTCAGTGGTAGAGGGTGAGTTTTAGATTGTTGAAATGATGAGACAAGTTGATGAGTCCAGCAACCAATAAGTGATTGACGAATAGCATATGAAAAATTTGTCCTGAATCCAATTGATTTTAAAGTACAAATTATTGAAGAAAATTGTATCTTTATTGGACAACAAAGAGAGAGACATCAACGAACGAAACTCATCAGACACCTACAATTGATTGGAGAGGGCACGTGACAATTTTTTTTTTGTCTTTTCTCATACATCAATTATTTGGATATTTCTATAACCCAAAAATAAATAAAATATTGCTCAAAAGTGAGGTCTCCTATATTGACAATTTTCCATAATAATCAACAGCATATACTAATTTTCTGGGGTTTGAGTTCTGAAATAGATGAACACACTTGTTTAGTGAAAATTAGCGCGTGAACACTATTTCACAGTTTCATCAACATAAGATGTATTTCCGCTCTAAAAAATAGTAAGCTGTATTTATTCTTACATCGAATGATGACATGACACCAAACATTTAATGAGTGTATTCGATGACCGAATAGATGACTAGTGTAGAAGAAATCTAAGAAATTCATCACGAGTTCTTGAGTTGTCAAGAAATTCATTTTCATGGTGCGCTCACACACACTTTTGGCAGTAGTGGGCTTGATCCTAATTAGGATAGTTCACACTTGACAACACATTTTTACGATGTTTCAAATTGTGTACCATAAGTAAATAGCAAATATATTTGATACGAGTATTGTAGAATAATATACAAAGCTAATTACAACACCAAAAAAGTTTGACTACCAAATATATTCGATTATATAATTTTTTATAAATAAAACACTTTTACATAAAATTAAGGAAGATTATTTGAAACAAGCTATTCAATCCCGAGGATGGTACAAAAGTTTATCCATCTTTTTGTGTTGGATAAAGAACCTGATGAACTAGCAAAAGTTTGAACAACTCGGTTCACAGACCTATTTAACAAACAAGAATTCTACACCATCTATTTGAGCTGAAATAGTTATAATATCTGAAACAATCAAATCAAAGACAATTGAGATCCTCTCATTCGGTCTGAGTATTATTTGAATTTCTGGTCTAAACTCGGCTCGGGTGATTAAAGTTTGGTCCAAATCTGTCCAAGAAAGGAATTTTCGGTCCGGTTTCATCCGGTTCGATGAACATAGACCCAAAGTAAAGTTCCAAAAGGTAAATGACACGTCTCAGAAACTGTTTTAACAGCTAACGTGGCAGTAAACAATTGGTTCACGGTTAATAGTATCAAAACATGCTCCAATGATATATTGCCACGTATGAAGGCGCATCGCACTGCTATGGTCTCTCACTTTACCATATCAATTCGTTGTACTCTCCCTAGAAGAAAGAAACTGGGTAAAGAATTTTCAATTCAGTGAGGTTTTAAAAAGTAAACCCTCACGGTCATTTCTTCGTCTTCATCGCTGTTCACTGTTCACTGTTCAGTTCTCGATCCAGTAGCTGTAGCAGGAGTCCATAGAAATGGCGACGTTCTTCAAGCGACTCGCGAAGGCCGCTCCAGTCTCATTCACCAATGCATTTGGAGACCAATCCAAATCGGCTTCCAGTGGATTCCGAGTCCCTCTTGGAGCTGCTGCGGCAATCTCCGGTGGAATCTCCTACCTCTACTACTTTTCCTCGCCCGATTTGGTAGATTTCTTGAGCTTATTTCTTATCGCTTTTGATCTACTTCATCGTTTACTGCGTTGTGTTGCGAAATCGTTTGGATTTAAGTTGGCGGTTTCTGGAAACTAGGTTTTCGTTTTGTGTATTTCATAATTTTTCTGTAGTGAGTTCGGGTGACCTGATTAAGAGATGTTGTTCTGATTCGGACTGATCAATAGTGTTATGCGTGGTCTTCATGTTTCTGAATGGCGTGCTAGAAATTGTGGCTTTTGGAAATCAGACAGTTGTAGTGTTAATTTTGTATTTTAACTAATGAGATTATTTTTAAGGCTTGAACTGATAAAATTTGGCCAGGATGTATTTTTGTCGGAAATGTAGTTTTTTTGGAAGGTAACTCCATTTTCAGCATCAGGCATTGTCAATGGTATTATTGGTGATGATTTGTTGCTATTTTTTGTATGGGTTTAACATTAAGCTTTCAATGGGGTTTAGACCCGAAGAACTTGAAATTGTTTTGAACTCGAAGTCATTTACTCACATCATCCCAAAATGAGTGTCCTGTAAGTAAATTATGAAAGAATTACCAGTAATATACTTAAGTACACTGTAATAAGAACCCCTCAAGCTTGCTACAATCAAGTCACATGGTGCCTTCTGAGGGAAAATCAAGTGCTAATAAAATCATCATTAATATTTCCAAAAAAAAAAGACACTTATTTTGGGACGGAGAATGTAAGTATGAACATATATTTTGTTACCGATTTTTAGCAAATTTAACAACAAACTCTACCAATGAGCTGGATGGTTATTGTGGTTTTCCTTAGGTGGCATAGTTTATTTGTGTTAAGAGTTGGTGATTTGGATGAAAATAAACTGTTCTTTACAGTATGCTTCTCTTGTGTTGTTTGCTTTCTTTTTGATGGATTGTCCTGGCAATTTTACTTACCGAATTACTTAGTTGAGCTCACTTGATTAGAAATCAAGTTCTCCCATAGGATGAAAAGGTTATGTTTGTTTTGGTTTTTAATGACAAATGGTTTTGGGTAAATTGCTGAGCACATGGAGGTTCTGTAAGTGTATAATGCTTTGTTAAACTATGATTATTGCTTTTCTGAATATATAATTTGCAGTATTATAATGCTTCATAAATACAGGCTCATTTAGATCAAATCAATGAAGAAGGAGGTCCAAAAGTTGGTGAGTCTCTCTCTCTCTCTCTCACACGCGCGCGCGCGCTTACATTCACTCTCACTCACACAATAACAGATTTCCCTGGAGTGGCTGCTGTATATTCTCGTTCACCATCTATTTTCTTTTGTAAGTTTAACATGTTTTAAAAAAAATTATATTTTTCGCAGCACTGAATCCAAACAAATGGGTTGAATTTAAGCTGCAAGACACTGCAAGAGTCAGCCACAATTCGCAGTTATTTAGGTATCTTTTCAGTATTTTTTATTCCATGGAGTAGAACTTGGATTTTTTGTTTGGTAAGGTTTAAAAGTTTGCTGACTATATGCTTTCTTCTTCTCTTGAATGACAGGTTTTCATTTGACCCCACTACCAAGTTGGGTTTGGATATTGCTTCATGCTTGCTAACAAGGTATTCTCCATCATTTCTGTTATTGAGGCAAGCTTGCTGCAAGTCTCATGTACTTTCTGATTATGGAATTTAATTTTCAAAATCAAGTGGGTTTTATGGATTAATTATACGAAGCATTGACAGTACATTCATCAGTTTGTTAAATTCTCATTTCTCATAATTGCAGGGCGCCATTAGGTCAAGATGCTGAAGGAAAAACAAAATATGTCATCCGTCCGTACGTCTTCCTGTTCAGATCTGACATGTTTGACGATTTTTCCCATGTATTCAAACCGTATTTTCACAAGGATATTCCTATTTAGACCTCCATTCTTGTCAATACTTTTCTTTATTGATTGAATCAATTGAGCCTCAGTTTTTTTCTTCTTTTTTACTCTCAGTGGCATTATTGATTTTTAATTTATAGATGCTTTTCCTTCAAAACTCAGTTATTATCAATATCTTATTTTTCCTTTCCTTTTCTCTAAATTTGGTTTGTATAGAACAGAAGAGTTTCTTTGCTTGTCATTTTCTTGGTTTCGTGTGATGTCGGTTACGGTAATTTGTGTAAGTTATTTTATGTGGTCTTTGTTCAGGTATACCCCCATATCAGATCCAGATTCAAAGGGACACTTTGACTTATTAATCAAGGTATACTGACCTTGGTGGGCCGGTTAACCTTTCTGCATGTCATTGTTTAAATAATACTCTTTAAGCTGCCCTTTCTTATTTGTTTCAGGTATATCCAGAAGGAAAAATGAGTCAGTATTTTGCAAGCTTAAAACCAGGCGATGTCGTAGAAGTGAAAGGGTAGATTACTCACAAGTTACAAAAACTTCAATTCAGTACTTACTTTATATCTTCAATTCACCATTATGATTACATTCATTTGTTTCTTGCAGGCCCATTGAAAAGCTCAGATATACTCCTAATATGAAGAAGCACATTGGCATGGTAAGAGACGGTTAACTAGAAAATTAAGAACTATTATGATATAAAAGGAGGAAATAGATTTCAAGGATAGAAATAGAAGAATTCAGTTGATTGAAGATTTTTCTTATTCATTTCTTCTTCTACCTAAGTTGGGCCTAGGTCATATTGGTAAATAGAGATTAGGGGCTCCAATTCGTTTCATAGACCAACAAAGAAAAAAGATAGTCCATGGCATTCTTTTTTCTCCACTCAGACTATTATATTTTTTTTGGTGTTTTCATTGTGGAATTGATTTACCAAAATGGTGAACTGGTGATAAGTTGTAATGATACGTGAAGTGATATTATGTTTATTACTTCTTTCAGATTGCTGGTGGTTCAGGCATTACTCCTATGCTTCAGATAATCGACGCTATAGTTAAGAATCCTGATGACAATACTCAGGTAAGCTTTATCTCTGTGACCTATTGCAACTTTAATTTTCAACTTCATTTAAATATTTTCTCCTAGATGTGCAGATACCGATTTGGTTATTACTTGATAAATTCTTAATGTGTTTTGGGTTTGTGACTCGTGAGCATCAACAATGAGTGGGCATATCTAGACTAATAGTCTACATGCATTCATAAACTCTTGTAAAATATCTGTGGGATTCATTTTTGACAAACTCCCCTTTAGATTTGATTATGGGAATATAGCTTGACATTGGCCTTTATTCCGAATAGGTATCACTGCTTTATGCTAATGTCTCTCCGGATGACATACTGCTTAAGCAGAAGCTTGACTTACTTGCAACCAGCAACCCAAACTTAAAGGTACCTTATATTTTCATTTTCAGAATACTTTTGCTATCTTATTTTTAGTCCAAAACTAGGCACTTTTTCGTGAAAAGTTCTCTCTATATAATTGTGTGTGTGCGTACGCATGCGACTGTATACGCATGCAAACAAACCGTTTCTTATAGAGAAACATGGTAATTCCTGGAAGAAAAATCGTCATTTTACTATTTTTGTGTTCACTTAAACTGCAGGTATTCTACACGGTGGATAACCCATCAAAGAACTGGAAAGGTGGTAAAGGCTACATATCGAAGGATATGGCATTGAAAGGCTTACCTGGTCCTAGCGATGATACTCTTATCCTGGTTAGTGTTACTATATAACTTTTGCATCTTGTTGTCAGCGGCTTTCAAATAGTTTATAATGTATAAATATTTCTTTTTAGGTTAGAGTTAGACATTAAGTGGTACTCCATATACCTTGCATTTTCTCTATCCAGTATCTTAATAATGCCATTATCAAGAAGTTGAAAATATATAATTACCTTTTTAAATTGAATTCTGTTGCCTGTTTTCATTTGTAGTGTGGTAGAAAGTAGAAACCATGCACATTGCATTTCTGAATTAGCTATTATCTTATTTTCAAGCCAAGACCAGTAACAAACCTGACGAGGTGCCATATTGTGGATGAAAATTAATTGATTGGTTTCTTAACATTGGAAAAAAGCTAGTTTTTTATTTATTTATTTATTTTTATTTATATGTTTAAAAAAAGATTGAGAACATAACAGCGATAAATGTTTTGGGCAGAAATTGGTTATGTTTTTTTTTTCTCCTCGACTGCATCATAACATAAATGAGCTTTATTTACTATTTTCCTTAATATAATATTGTTTCATCATATAAATTTTGTTCCTTGACATGCTGTACAAGGTGTAATAATATTAGCTTAACCATTACATGTTGTATGAAGATTTTTTAGAAGAACATAAATTAGAAGCCAATTATGCATGGGGAACTCATCTGAAAAGAAAAGAGGATGAGGTAAAAAGTTAAAACCAGAATGTTACTGCACTCAACATTGGATGTGTACAGAAGAAAAGAGATGACGGGAAAGAATTAAGTAGAACTCGGGAGGCTTTAACATTAGCAAATTGAAAGATAACAATAGGATTGGGACTGTTTGAGATGTTTAAAGCCAAGTCTATCAACTTTTTTATATAAAAGGGCAGGGAGCAATGGAAGATAGAATGGAGAAACGCGATTGAAAGTGAATTTTGGACCTTTATAAAATTCTGGCTTATTTGATGTATTCATTTCCTGAATCACTGTGTTGGAGCGATGCAATTGAGGACGAGTCCTTATAGTGCAGGACTACTTGAAAGTCGGAATGCTCTGGAACCTATTATCTTATTTAGAAGCATATTAAAGCCTCTGATTTCTTATGAGCTTGACAGCTATGAGCCAGTAAAGTTTTCCCATCAATCCCTGTACGATTACTTCAGACCATACTGTTTGAGATATAACTTGATGATAGTTCGGCATCTCAATGATACGAATTAGTTATCAATCATAGTATATTGGAACATTCAGATCCACGGTTTATGGGGATAAAACTATTATCCTTAGAAATTCTAAGGCACTCCAAAACAAGCCTTGGTTGTTTAGGAGAGATATACTCCAACTTTGGTACTAATTATCTTTAACGGTTGGCTAATGTGAGTAGAATTTTGGATGATTTTCTTTTTCTTTTTCCGAACACATTCCAAACCTGGAAACACTTTCTTTGATTGTTCAGGTATGCGGGCCTCCTGGTATGATGGCACATGTATCTGGTGGCAAGGCCAAAGACTGGTCACAAGGAGAGGTAGGAAGGGACATCCTTTTGGTTGGTTATTCACTCTACACTCTGTTTGTACCGCTAAAAAGTTCCATATTTATGTTGTTCCAGGTCTCTGGAATACTCAAAGATCTCGGATATACAGAGCAAATGGTTTACAAATTTTGATAGATGGAGGAGATTTTGCATCAATGTCAGCTTCTTCAATGTTTGATTGAAACTTTTGTAATAAATGGTATTATCTTTTTCGTTATTTTCCCGTGGAAACCCATAGGCAGATAAATCAGGGTGAAAGTCAAAAAAATAAGTTGGGTATGATTGATGTTCAATATAGAATGTTACGTTGAGAGAGCCCTTTTGTGCGGGTATAGGATCCAAATCTGAATACGAGTGTTTGCTCTTGCTAGACAAATTAGATGGCATCAAATGTTTATCTGATATTTTTTACAGAAAGCATGTATGATTGTATGTAATACAGCCTGCTAAGGCACATGACAAGTACATGCAGGAAAATATGAGAGTGAACAGCCAAAATAAATTCAGTTAACTGGCAACATTAGTCTTCTAATTCATACTTGTACAGTTGCACTAGCTTTTGTGTTTCTTTTCTGATGTATCTTCCATATTCTCTTTAGCTCATTGAAATGGATGAATCGCAGGACTCTTACATACATGCTTGTTCGTTCATGATTCTTCTTTTGCCCTCAGACTTCCCAAATCCTAGCCCTACCACACTTCGGCTCTCTTGCATTCCAAATCCTACACCCTTAGTTTTGGCACCCGTTTGTAGCCCTAATGCTATTCCTTGCATACAAAAAATAGTCTTAGGAAGCCATGCTTTCACTGGAAGTTGACATCATTGCCACCTTCTCTCAGGCTCAGTGCCATGTCAATGTAGTCTAATCGCCACATAAATATAACATCACTCCTAACTCAATTGTCATTATCATCAACTAATCACAATTTGCACATCACTTCTTAATATTTACTTTGTAAGTGTAAATACACTCCCAAGTTATGAGGTATGAACTCATTCATTTTCTGTATTTCTTTTTTATCATTCTCTCGAGATTCCTTCTAAATTATCTCTCTCTCTCTCTCTCTTTGTTATTTGGTAACCAGTACATATGTTTATGCTCGCACTCGAGGTAAAATATAAGGCACATGTCCGAAGTTTCACTTAATGGCGCAGTTGATTGTGGTGTAAACAGTAAACTATAGATCCAATAAGTTTTACTTATTCAATATACATTGTTCATTCGACCCTGAATTTTTTAAATGGCCTATTATGTAATTACAACCAATAAATAAACAGGATCAAGCATCCAAAGTTCCAAAGAGCAGTCCACGAACGAGTGAAAAGAAAAAATAAAAAAACGTAACGGAACTCGTGAGCCAGAGCTAGAGCCAGAGCCTGAGCCCGAGCCCAGCTTTCTCTCCATCCATCTCCTCTACACTGTTGCGATCTCTCCGCAGTGTGAGCCAATTCGGACGTCGATGATGGACTTCTCTTGATCTCTCTCTCCCTCGCTTGCTCGCATTTCACTCTTCTCACAATTCTCTGCTTTCTTCGCAAACATGGACGAAGAATTGCTCAAACGCAACACCGATTGCGTCTACTTCTTGGCCTCTCCCCTAACCTGCAAAAAGGTTTCTCTCCAAACCCACTTCCTCTTCCCATTTCCCCCCCTCTGATTTTTTGCTCTTTGTCTGCTGTTTCGTTTCCATGCGAACAATTATTATCTGCTTTTCTCTTTGGAATGTGTTGTTTGTTGTTCTAGCCCTCTACATTTGGATGATTTCGTGCTCTAGGGTTTTTGTTTTTGTCTTTTGGGTTGGAAACAATGATGTGTTTTTTTTTTCTTGCGATGAATATCAAATGTGATGTTGTTTTGCATTATGATACTTCTTCGTATTGTTGGTGTTGGTGTTATTATGTGTTGCGGGTTTATGTTTTGGAGTGTGATATTAAGGGCGTGCTAAGAGGAAAATTAGGTTTGTGAGTTTGTGGTTGGAATGTGGATGTTTGGTTTCTATTTCATTGTCAAATGAATATGGAAGAGTTTATTGCTCTTGTGAAACTGTACACTTATATAGGTAAACTCAAAATTGGGAAAGAAAATCAGATGTGTAATGGCTTGATCTCAGGTACTTGGGAGTTGCCTTCTATGAAAGGTGTTTCAAAGTTTTGCATTACTGACTAGAATCGAGCCTCTTTGGTTTTGTTTAAGCCGGTAGGAGGTTGGACGACTGACCGTTTCTTCTTTTCTCTATCAGGGTATTGCATGTGAGTACCGGCATAGTGAAATCGCAAGGCTAAACCCAAGGGATTGCTGGTATTGGCTGTCAGGAAACTGTCTTAATCCATCGTGTGGCTTCAGACATCCTGTAAGTTCGTTAACTGTTTGGTTTGGTTGTTTTCTTTTCCTGCTGAAATGTTGGTTGGGTTCCTTGATTGGTATTATTCAAATGAACCTCTTTTTGCCCATTTTGCTGTTCCAAGTGGAATTTAAATGGGATTGTGTTGCTTTGCTTTTTCCTGCCTTCCCTTCTTTCCTTTTGGAGTGTGATATTAAGTGCTTTTATTTTCAGTTACCCCACGAAAAGTGTAATTTCAGCTTTTCTCATTTTAAAATGGCTAAATGATGTTTGAGTTTGATTACATTGTTAAAATTGTCATTGATATTGCGTATTTTAAAACCCAAAGTGTTGTGTTTTTTTCTTCTTCTTCATAATTTAGAAAGATATAAATTGTTGGTTAAAGTTCCTATATTGGTGGTGCAGCTAATTTGTTGGGATTTGAATGAAGTGGTGCTAAAATGTGAATATTATTTGGGTAGGGGGTAAGTGTTGTCAGAAATTAATTGGAGAGTACCTTTTTAAGAACTTTTGCTAATGTGTATGGTTTGCAACTCTCTAAGAGCGGGGTGTCATAACATTGTAAATGTTGAATGGTTGGTTAGAAGGATCTTTTAAGTGTGATGATTTCTTCTATTACTCATAAACCACCATGCTTTGTAATGTTTTGAAGGTATGCGTGAGTATTTAGTTTTATGAGCTTTTTACCCAAGTGAATAAACAAGTGATGAGGTTTAGTGTTTTCTATTCAAGATGCCCTTGGTGAGTGGAAAGATAGATCGTTTGTGAGGTTTGATTTCAAGTGAAGGTCTTGACTCTAGAACCAGGACTGTGGTCTTGTGGATTGTGAAACATGTCTGTTCAGGTAAATAGAAGCAGTGCCTTTGTTGGTAAGTGTAACCAAGGGCTTGTGATTGAGTTTATAATTGGTAAAATTGTAAGGGAAAGAGGAAGATTTGTTAATACTAAGTTATAAATAAAATATTAAATCTTAAAAGATATAGGGAATAAAAACCTTGAGAGTTCAGTGTATGACTTCCTGAAAGTCTGAAACTAGCTGCAGTTATCTAGTGAAAACTTACTATTGCTGAGCGACTACCAAATTGAATGACCCCATACATGGTCTCAATTAATTTTATTATATTCTAATACATTGATTTTCTCCCTTTTGTGTCAACCTAATTGCAAGGAAAATTTTGGATGAATTAGTGGAAAGCAGTTACTGAGCTATCATGAATCTTGGTAAATTCATTTTAAATCTGGATCTGTGCACAGGTTAGGCCATTAGAACCTTCTTGAAAGTGCCAGTCTCAGATTTTGTGTTTCAGATTTTTATTTTTTATGTTTTAGTACTCAGGTTTTCTTAAGCTTATATCCAGTATATCAGGTTACTGTATCACTATCTGGAAGCTTCATGTTGCATTTGTTATCCTTCTTATTTTTGTACTTTTTTAGTTTGTCATTTATTGATCTACAGCTGTGTCATTGTTTCATCATCATGACATAACATGAAGTCGTGAACTGTTTTGTGTTATTCCTGCAGCCACTGGACGTGCCTACTGAAGCACCAGCAGAATTTACGCCATTGTCATATCAGAAATCTGTACCTGTTGAGAAGACCAATGTTCCATGTTATTTTTACTTCAATGGTTTCTGCAATAAAGGTGGCAGATGCTCCTTCTTGCATGGACCTGATGGCAGCATACCTATGAAATCTCTGAAGACAGCCTCTGCTACAACTGAAGCACTTCCCTCAGAAAATAAGATTTCTGTAGGAAACGATAGAGGGTCTACACCAACAGACACACATCCAAAACCTCTCAATCCATCTGAAACTACCAGAAAAGAAGAAGTTGAAATAGAATTTCAGGCAGAGGATGATCTCCAGAAACCAGCACCCAAAACTATCCCTCAACGAAGTACCTCTCCACAGATAATGTTTGAATGTGAAAATGCCTTGGTTAAGCCAGACTCCTTGCTCCCAGCTGAAGGATCTACTCAAAGCAGATCTAATCTATTATCAGATCAAAGTTCAGAGGAGCACGTGGATGATGATCATGTTGAACCAGAAGAGCGGTGGGAATCATCCCCAGGTTTTGATGTTCTCGTGGATGATAAATCAGAGAATTTGGCTTATGAGGATGATTCAGATTACTTACTGGCTCATGACCGGGAGGGTAGAGAGTTAAATAATCACTTCATGGGATACGATTATGAAGACCCGGATGAGTACAACCCCAGCTATCCTGATGTTGACCTTGTATATGACCGTGAGATGTATGACCGCTATGATCGCTTAGAAAATGAGGATATTTTTGGCAAAGTCAGAAGAATTCCTAGCCACTCAAGAGAGAGAATGTTTGATGCTTTATTGCCTCGAAAGAGGAAAGCCTTGCCAATGGAACCAGTAGTAAATGACCGGTACGATTTGGATCTACGAGAACATCTGCTTAAACGCAGGGTGATTGATGGTCATACAGTTACTCGTTCATCAAGAAGGCATGACTCATCTTGTCTGAATGCTCGAAGCCCGGAAAGGCCTAGGAGGCATGGTATGGGCCGTCGCTTGCATGGAAGATTGACTTCGGAAATGGCAAAGAACACTATTGATTCATTTAGAGAGTATGGAAATCTTTCAAATGGTGCAATCCCGCATGGCAAAGGTAGGCTCTCACAGCAGAAGAGGTCGAGGCAACATTTTAGGGACAAAAGGCCACGTAAACGAGAGGTGCTTTCATCTGAAGTCTCGAGGAAATCAGTTTCAAGGGAGAGGAGATCTACACAGGAATCTGCTACTTTTACAGGACCCAAGACTCTTGCCCAGATTTTAGAAGAGAAGAGCAAAGTCAAAGGAAATGAGGATCACTCTATGAACAGAACCTCGTCAGCAAATTTCCAAGGTCCTAAACCTCTGTGTGAAATCCTACAGGAAAAAAAGAAGCTCGGTTACGGGAGGGATAGCAATAGCAGTAGTAGCTAAAGGAAGCAATGAGAATTAGGCTGAGAAGGATCCCGATCATTTAGTTTTTTTGTGAAAAGAAAAAAAAAAGTCCCATGCGTTCCCTGACTCTGGAGAGCCTTACTTTTCAACAATTTTGCAGAAGATGATGAAGATAGAATTTAGAATGAGGAAGCCTTCAAGGACATCGTTGTGAGTCTTCAGATTTCTGTAGGCTTGGAACTAGATATCGTCTTTTTGTTCCTTTTT
>JAYMTG010000421.1:0-12533 GCA_036897565.1 Pelargonium exstipulatum
TGTATATACTGTTGTGCTAAAGGTACATGTTCTTAGTATGAATTTTGGTCCTTGGTGATAACATCATGTTTTATGAGTGTTTTACAGAGAGGCATGCACATCCAGTCATTTCTCGAAAGAGCTAGGCAATACAGTGGTTTTGTCCATCTCCAGATTTATCAGTTCCTGTGCGGCAGAGCAGATTCGTTTGGCGCCTGAAAAGTGTATATCTTCTTAATTTTGTATTAGATGTGTGATAGTTTTATACACAGGTTGATGTCAATTTGATGAATTTGCAGTTATAGCCATATGTAAGAGGCTGAAGGGCCAAATAATGATGCTTGAAGACCCTTTACGAGGTGTAGCTCCAATGCTGACTGCTGTTCGGAAGCTTCAAACTTCCTCGGAACGTTTGACTGTTTTACACCCAGATTTTCTCCTTCTTTGTTTGCTAGCAAAGTGCTACAAAACTGGGTTTTCTCTATTGGGAGATGACATATTTGAAGTTGACCAGCCAAGGGATCTTTTCCTTTACTCATACTATGGGTGAGTCACTTTAGCTTCTAAGACATGTTGTAGCTTCTTGCAAGCGTCTGTGTTTTTTTATTTGGTGGAATCTGTATTATGACTTAGTATTTCTATGAAGGCTGTTTATTTTCTCTTTCTGTTAGTGATGAAGGCTGTCGTCAATGTGGAAACTAGGCAACTTGATGCAAATTATATTTTTTTTTTGTTAAATACTTAATTTGAACCATTTATGAATTACTGATAAGTAGAAAAGTTTAATACTACTATCAAACAGGTTGTGTATTAGTGTGTTTCCTCATCAAGGAGAAGGTTTGATTCAATGTTTAGAGAATGCTTAATTTGATTTTGAAGTGTAGAACCTGTTTAGATAATAATGTAACCTGAGTTGGAGACACCAGAGTTTGCTCATGTTCATGGGTGCCTAATTATGAACTCCAAAAGCTTTTGAGACTTTAATGAATGATGTGGAAATTCTGAATCGTTTGGAAGTTTGCTTTTGTTTTAGACACGGCTTGAATTAACTATATGCATGCCTGTTGTGTCTGATTTGCTATTTTGTGTTTATAATTTAATGACAGTGATTTACATTTTGACATGATTATAGGGGGATGATATGCATAGGACAAAAACATTTTGGCAAGGCGTTGGAGCTTCTGCACAATGTCTGTATTTACTTATGGTTGATTCACATGTATAAAGATAAATGTCACCTTATTGCGCATTTTGATGCTTATTGCTAATTTTCTAGGTTGTCACCGCTCCAATGTCTACTATGAATGCCATAGCCGTTGAAGCATACAAAAAATACATACTAGTCTCACTCATTCACCAAGGACAGGTATTCTATGTTCTTACAATTCTACTTTGTAATATAAGGGTTTGGTATAAGCAAGGTATTTTTGAAAGAATAGATGGTCAAATCATTTCATGATTAGCAAGCACTGCATAATAAAAGTAGTTATTAGGTTGTAATTACTTATTACTACACCCCGCTTTGTTCGTGCTGGACTGTCAACTTTTAAATGGGACTAATAGAGCATTTGCATCAACTATTACATCCACTTGTAGTAAGAAAAAATACAATTATTAATTATAACAACTCCTTTCTGGTTGATTCAGAATGATTTTAGACTGGCTATTTCAACAATGTATTGAGGATAATTTTGAAAGGTAGTAAAAAAATCAGCAATTAATTGTATAAATTAGAAAATTGAGACACCCATAATCAGATGTATGGATTAACAAAGGTGTATTACTAAAAAGTAAGACTTGTGCAGTATTGGTATTGTTAATATATGTCTATATATGAGTTTAAAAAAAAAAGTCTATATATTCTTCCTGGACAAATATTGGCCTAGCAATCTGTTCTGTTATTTCTTACTGTCATTCTCTTGGAGACTAATGCGATGATTTAATGCATTTCTTGGCAGTTCTCCACCACCCTTCCTAGGTACTCTTCTTCAGTGGCACAAAGGAATCTAAGGAATTTTTGTCAGGTAATACTGAAACCAGCTTAAATACTCTCAATTCAGAATCTCTTTGTTCTAATAGTTTGGATCACCCAGCAAAAGTTTCAGCTTTATTCTATGTGAGTGATACATTTTTAAGTAATCATTATTTACTATCGAATGGGCTCCCTCTTGGCCTTTTTCGATTGACAACTTGCTCAAATGACCTTATTTTTATGCAAGACTTTCATATGTCAGGATTAAATGGTACCTTTTCACAATATAAACTTCTTAGCGTACCAACCTTAAGTTTTATTTCTAAAATTCTCATTTGTATGCATTCTTCAATCTAGAGCAATTTAAATGTTAACATCTACTGTTAAAAATAAACACTAGGAAATAAAGGAATTTTTGTGCCAATATGAACTTGTATGTGATACTTATGCTCTACATCTATATGAACTTGTTCAGTTCTAACCCTTTGTTTCCAATTGCTCTCATTGGAACAGGCTTACGTCGAATTGGCCAATAGTTATAGCACTGGGAAAGTTGCTGAGTTAGAAACATATGTCCAGACAAACAGGGAGAAGTTCGAACATGTAAGTTTGCTATGCTACAGCTTATATTTAATAATCTATTGTGGAATGTTCTCTCATCTCAAAGAGTTGTACAATATTTTCCCAGGACAACAATCTTGGACTGGTTAAGCAGGTTGTGTCATCCATGTATAAACGAAATATCCAGAGATTGACCCAGACATACTTGACACTCTCTCTTCAAGATATAGCCAACACTGTGCAACTAAATAGCGCTAAGGAGGCAGAAATGCATGTGCTTCAAATGGTAGTTTTAAATTGCAGGCTTGTATTATTAATTCTGCCTTGCATCGTCGTATTTACTGACTTGATTTATGGCTAATTTTAGATCCAAGATGGTGAGATATTTGCTACCATCAATCAGAAGGATGGTATGGTCAGATTCCTTGAGGATCCCGAACAGTATAAAACTTGTGAGATGATCGAGCATATTGACTCATCAATTCAGAGGTATACACTATACACTAGTGTCTATGCACAATAGGCACACAAATGTCAAATACTTAACCACTGCAATGGCTATCAACTGTATCGATATTGTATTGGTTTAAAACTTCATAATTTGTCCATAGTGCTTCAAGTGTTTATGACGTGTTTTATTTTATTCAGGATAATGATGCTATCAAAGAAGCTGACTTCAAGGGATGAACACATCTCATGCGATCCTTTGTATCTGGCGAAGGTTGGCATTTTTCTTCTGTTCCTTGAAATTGCAAATTGCTCACCATGTTTGGACGATGATCAGTAATGTAACGATCCTTTCATCTTTTCAGGCTGGGAGAGAGAGACAGAGATTTGATTACGATGACTTTGATAACGTTCCACAGAAATTCAACATATGAAACAAGCAAGGCGCCCAAACACATGCTATCACCCCGTTTTGATTAGTTCTTCTTAATTGTCCAGTGAGATGGAATTTTTTCTCTTTATTATTTTGCTGTTAAACAAGAGATGGATTTGTGATTTAAATCCTATTCTGTCATTAAGTAGTTGCTATAGAGCTTTTTTGCAATGAATTAGCCATTTTACTCCCAACAGAATTACATTTTTGAAAGGGATGAGAGAATATGAATTTTTTTCTCACAATGCCAAAAAGCATCATGCTAGTACTGAATACAGATTAGTTTTAATGTTCAAGCGTATAGCAATTTGGACAGGGAGGGTTCCCGAAATACGAAACGTTTTTCAATCGTCGAAAACGAACCTCTTTCAAAATGGATACATATTTCTCTTTTTCAATCTAAATCTAAATAAATTGGATTTTAAATCTGAATTGCAACCAAATTATTTGGGAATGAATTGAATATTTACCTAACAAAATTCATTACCTGCTAAAATAAGTGAAGTGAAGTTGGTTGGCTGAGGGTAAGTTTGGCATAGTAACTGACAATGTACATTCCACGGTGACAGACAGACAAGATTTTTGTTTCCCTCCGAATCCCAAACAGTAGCCAACCAGTCGTATCTCTATCCCCAAAACTCAAACATCTCCTCCTCCTTCTCTCTCACTCTCAATCCATTTCCTCTCAAACCATTTTTTCAACTCTAACCCTAACCTCTTGAAAGTCAACTCTCCATGGAAGTTACTTCTCTGCACAATTGCAATTGCATTTCGCCTCCAATTCGTCTCCGTCCTCTCTCCGTCCTCTCCAGGGTTTCCATCTCTGCCTCCAGATTCCCCCGCCACGCCTCTTCCTTCCGCTCAGTTCGCCGGAGAAATTTGTGCTCGGCCTCGGGCTCTGACACCTTACTCGCCGGCTCTAGGAAGGATGATGGCAAGCATTTCGAAGTTGTTAGCAAGAAGAAGGAAGAGGAGTCTGGGGATTTGAAATCTTGGATGCACGAAAATGGCCTCCCTCCTTGCAAGGTCCTCCTCGAGGAGAAGCCTTCCTTCGACGACAAACTGAGCCCCATACACTATGTTGCTGCCAGTGAGGATCTTCAGGTTGTCTGATTTTATATTCTTGTGCTCTTCTTTTTGTGTCAGTATTTATTGGTTTTGTTTATGAACCTTGGCGGATTTTGTCCCCCTTCTATTGCAGGTTGGTGATGTTGCGTTTTCTGTTCCCAATTCATTGGTTGTAACTCTTGAGAGAGTTTTGGGGAATGAGACCATTGGTATGATGCATTTTCCTTAATGCTTTTGTTTTTTAAATTATTGGAATGTGCAGTTTGTACATATGACTACAAGTATAGAGTATAGACATTGATGCAATACCTTGGTAATTGCAGTTTGATCAAGTAAGAGACTCAGAGCATGAGATGATAACTTTTGAAATGAAATTGGTTCTAGAACACAGATTTCACAAGGTTTATTTATGCACTCCCAGTCTTGATTCATCTAATTGCATGGCACGTAGGTTCTATGGATGGATGCCTAGAACAGTCGAACTACGTACAGTCATTGTTTCAGAATCTATAATAAAATATAAGGGAATAGGTGAAAATAGGTAATACTTAATGAGAATCAGGATCAGAGAGGTTCTACTCTTAATTATCTAGTTATCCTTGTGTTTGTGTGCGTATGAAGGACAACAAAAGGTGCTCACAATCTTTCGTGTTGTTCTTGCAGCGGAGCTATTAACCACAAACAAATTGTCAGAATTGGCCTGTTTAGCACTGTATCTGATGTATGAGAAGAAGCAAGGAAAGAAATCTTTCTGGTACCCGTATATCAGAGAACTTGATCGTCAGCGAGGGAGGGGTCAGCTAGCTGTGGAGTCTCCTCTCTTGTGGTCAGAAGCTGAACTTGCTTATTTGACAGGAAGCCCCACTAAGGTAAAGGCTAGTTTACTGTTAGTATAAGGTGAATGCTGAGAATGCTATGCTATATTCCTTGTCCATCTATTGTTGGCTATATGCATAATGGTTTAAAAATTTATATGACCCAATCATGGTGTTACTGAAATAGGCTGAAGTTCTTGAAAGAGCTGAAGGAATTAAAAGAGAGTATAATGAACTTGACACTGTCTGGTTTATGGCCGGGTCTCTGTTTCAGGTTATACACTTGCTTATTTTTTTCCGACTCTAAAGATTGATGCTTTCATATTTTAATATTAATCATTGTTGTTCACTTTTGTTTCAAGTAACTTTGTTAAGTAGTTCCAGATTGTGAATTCTAATGTCACGTCATTGTGATGTATTTGTTTCATTTTGCAGCAATACCCATTCGACATACCTACTGAGGCATTTCCATTTGGGATTTTCAAACAAGCTTTTGTTGCAGTCCAGTCTTGTGTGGTTCATTTGCAGGTGAATGTGTGGATACCAAACAAATATATTTAAATATGACATGTTGAAAGGATTGTTAAGCTCTTTGCCCTTACATTTCACTCTCAAGATATCACGCCTCATCATGCTAGAGATAGAAAGCTGAATGTTGCATATAATAGGCTTCTTATCTTAGAGAGGTATTGGTACCCTGGGACTTGTCGTCTTTGCCGTCATCATCATCATCATCTCTCTCTCTATCTCACTCACTCACTCTTTCACACACACACACACATCATTAGGTTACTGTAAGGTGTACCCCTTGTGACCGAACTACGAAGGGCATATTGGATAAATAGGTTCCTGGACTATTATGGGCATCATATTTTTTATCAAGACCTGAAAGGTCCCTGGTTAGGAAGCGTTTACATTTCTTTTGCACTTTTTTGTTCTAAACAAGGCACCGTATTGATTATTTGGCTCTTTTCTGAACACAGAAAGTCAGTTTGGCTCGGAGATTCGCTTTGGTTCCTCTTGGCCCCCCATTGCTAGCTTACAGAAGCAACTGTAAGGCAATGTTAACTGCTGTTGAGGATGCTGTTCAGCTAGTGGTTGATCGCCCATATAAAGCTGGGGAGCCTATTGTTGTCTGGTATAATATTTACTGTATTGGAATCATGTTACTAGCCTCAATTTCAATTTCTTTTTTCTTTAAACCCTTATTGATAAGTCAGCCTTGTCTCCTTCATTGATGGTCATTGGTTACTTCCATTGTAGAATTTAAGTTGGTGTTATTTTTGCAGGTGTGGTCCACAACCTAATTCAAAATTGCTTCTAAACTATGGTTTTGTTGATGAAGATAATCCTTATGATCGTATTATGGTGCAGGTAAAAGATGTTCTCTTGTAATTATTGGGAATTTTACTTTTATGTTCAGCTGTATTTAGTTTCCTCATGTCCTATATCTTCCAGGCTGCTTTGAATACCGAGGATCCTCAATATCAGGACAAAAGAATGGTTGCTCAAAGAAATGGAAAATTATCAGTACAAGTTTTTCCTGTATGAACACGAACTCTTTTAATGATGGATACTATATAGTTGTATGTAGTGAAATGTATAATATAGATCTGCTTTTCAGGTGTATGCTGGGAAAGAAAAAGAAGTTGTCTCAGACATGCTTCCTTATTTGCGACTGGGATATGTTTCAGACCCTTCGGAATTGCAATCTGTTCTTTCATCTCAGGGTCCTATTTGTCCAGTAAGTTTTCATTCAACTTTGATTTATGGGGAAGTATTGGATACTGTGAGTGTAAAATTCTGAAGTTTGATGTTTTGACGATTAAATAAGGAACCAATCTGTATAGTTCTTAGGAAGTTTAAGAATGACTAAATGAACGTAAGAATATTCTTATTGATGGTTTGGCCTAATATTGTCTCAGAGCCATTATTAAGACCTTTATACAATATCCAATGACTAGAGGCTTCATTAGCACCACTGAATTACCTTAATTATCATTTCTAGAGAAATTTATGCTTATAGGAAAGTTCATAGATGATCAAACACTTAAACTAGCAAAAAAAATCATGTTCTAGCTATGTAGTTATCTAAATTGTAGAAATCCAAATTATTTTTTTCCATTTTGAATATGACTGCATAAGGCAAGGATTTGATGCATTGTGATTGTTTTAGCGCAACCACATTCTGTTGCACATCTTCAACATGACACAAATATACAGTTCAAGTGTTCCCATTATATTGGTAGAATTTATCTTTCTTCTTTGGTTTAAAATTTAATAGTTCTTATGGTGACATTTTATGGATGTAATAGATGAGTCCTTGTATGGAAAGAGCTGCATTGGATCAACTTGCTGATTATTTCAAGACACGGCTAGCTGGCTATCCAACTACCCTGAGTGAAGACGAGATTTTGGTCATTCCAGCTCTTCAAACTAGTGGTTTTTTAGATCCTAACTTATTGCTTGCTTTGTTTTTAATGATTTTCTTCTTATTCATTAGTTGGCAGATAATAAATTGAAGCCAAAGAAGCGAGTTGCGACATAGCTAGTTAGGTTGGAAAAGAAGATACTAAATGCATGCTTGCAGGCAACAAATGATTTTATAAATCAGTTACCGGATCACACTCTATCTCCCTGCCCAGCACCTTATGCACCGCTGTTGAAATGAAAGGCATCTCCCTTCTCTCTCTCTGCAAAAGTCTGCAGTTTTGTGCATTTTCCGATCTTCTAGTCCATCGTGTCTATATTTATTCTTTGCATTCGCATTGTAACTTGTTGCAGAATGCTCTTATCCCTTTTGTGATCTTGCAATACTGTGAAACTTCCCTTTGTTCATATATATGCTGGGTTTTGATAAAGAAGCTACTAGATTATGAGTATTTAATTTATCATAGGCAATTACATATGGCTAAAACTAAACTGTTGAAAACTCTGAATTTTAGAAGTGAAGTTCAATTCTGTCCAAAGTCTCTTGGGAGGGCGAGCCTTGATGCAACGGTAAGGTTGTAGCCTTGAGATCTTGAGGCCACAAGTACAAATGAGGGAAACAGGCCCCCTAAGCTTCATACATAAATGACCCTCTCTAGATTGCACAATTGTGTAGACCTTGTGCATTGTAAAAGTTGCCTGTTTTGTGATGGAATATGAGTTGTTTTTCTTCTAACCCTTAATATTGTGAATTTTTTATATTACAATTATGAATTTGCTTGCCCTCTAATCTCTCTTTCTCATTTGGGTTTGTAGTTGTGAAAAGTTGTCACATTATTTGATGGGCAAATTGTGAATTTGCTTACCAGATGTAGTCATCCATGTCTTTACATAGCCATTTACATGTATTTTTGTTATACAGGTTTGGTGTGTTCGTGTTTTATATGGAGCAGCCTAGGCACACATCATTAGCTGCGCGAGCAGGCAGATTAATAATGGGTGGTTTGCTCATTTCTTGGCTCTGGCGGTTCTATTCTGGCTAGTAGTAAAACCATTAGTGTAAATTCTACTCTATCCCCAATCTTTGTATTCTTTTCTCATCTTACTCACGACTTCCCTCAATTTTATAATATTCTTTCTCGGTTTCTCTCCTATTTGCGTGTCTGTACTGATTACGTGCCTGATGCTGCGTAGGATTTTCTTGTACAGATTTAAAAAAAAGTTGACTATTGACATATCCACTCCTTGAGTCCCTGAACTGATTACAGACTACAAGTGTTTAAATGTCATTGAATTATTGTTTGAAAATCTAAAATTCTTGTGAATGCAAGAATAATAACAATTGCGATAATCCGATTGTAGTGGGGGGATGTTATTCTGTTAAAATTCGCATCCATGAATACATATATTTTCAATGATGATGTCTCTGAAGAGATAAGTTATAGTGCTAATAATAAAAAATATATCAGGACTCAAGAATTATTTATTCTCAATATTATATGATAGTGTGCTATAATGAACTTAGATATTGTATAATCATCTAAGGATGAATCCTCTGTGCCGATATACAAATTTTAACACTGACATGAAGTAAAAAAATCAAATCTCAATACCAAAAACGGAACAATGTTTAACAAAACTAGGTAGGTTCAGACGATAAAGCTAGTTTAGTTCTCCAAGTATCTCCAATGACCTTCTGCGGCTGTGGATTATCTGGTCCTCTGTCCCTTTGTCCTGATGTAAAATACAACCACCCATCCCAGAAACCAGCAATGGTGGTTTTCACGCGGTAGGGAAGCTTCCCAATCACCGTCCATTTCTGTAGTTAACAGCGAAAACATGAATGTTCATTCATCTGAAATAAGACGCTTCACTGATTGGAATGTCAAGAAACGCCATAAGCAAACAATAGTGTTTTTGTTTATATCATAAGAATCAAAACGAGGATGCTAATGTCTCACTAGTTCATGCAATACATGTATATGCAATAAGATCTTTTGCATCTCTTGTCTCAAGGCCATTACTTTTCTAGCTCTGTTTGGAGCTATAGCTAAAATGGTTTAATCATGTCCAATGATGAGAGGAAATTGCACCAGCGGAGTTATAATGGCTTCAATGAACAAAAGGAACGCTGAAAAGTATTTGGCAGTCGATGAGAGAATATGCCTAAGAGAAAACAATTACATTTTGCCATCTTACTAAAAAGAAGAAATGAATGTAATGGTTCATGTTGCCGGCTACTAACCCAAATAGTTGGTAGGAGGTTTTGATCACGATATTTCAGTTTGCAAAAATGAAAAAAAGAATGCCAAGAAGAATATAACTGACAATGCACATTCCTAGATAATACCTCTGAGTCTAGATTAAACTGGAAGACCTCTCCAACCAGAATCATCCTTCGGTTCACTGGGTGCTTTTCTGTTGTACCTCCAGTGATGATAATGGAATTGTTGACAATAACCCAGGAAAACTCTATGTGGGAGTTGGGTTTCGGCATAGGTGGCAGCGTTTTCCACTTCATTTCTTTATCCAGCATATAAACATCACTATAGACTACCTGCAATCATGAAAAATGTACACAACAATTTGAAATGAAGTAAATGAGAAGTTCCATACAGATATGTTTGAATCTAAGATATAAGGTTTTAGCATACTTCATATTGTTCACCATACGGGAATAGCAACAGTAGCCAATATATCTAGTAAACATAGGTAATTAGCTACATAATCACAAAATCATAGCTGCACAACATCTAACCCTATCAACAATCATCTATGACCAAAATGAACAGCCTTACTAGAACAGAAACTAATCAAGATTCCCACACCTCATGCCTGCGTGAGCACTTGAAATTAGGTGACCCAGGCTTGGCCATAAAATCACCCTCTTGACCACCAATAACATAAAGCCGATCATGAAACACAACACATGCTCTGTCAAAAGATGGACATTCTTGTTAGAAAATAAAAGGAAATATATTCATTATGCAGTTGGTGACGGATAATATTATTCTTCCGCACGTAACTTAAACAATACATACATCATAATTTTCCAAAACAATAACCAAACGGATACATATGAGACAACACACATACCTATGAGGTCCTCCACGGGGGATGGGTATTTCAGTCCGCCACTCCTTCTCCAATACTTTTCCATTCTTCACTGCTATGCTCCAATGCTCCAATCCAGGTGTGTGGCGGTTTTCCTTGCTGCCACCCATCACATGGAGTCTGCCTCTCCACAGTTGGGTAGCTGGAGCATACCTGAAAAATCTTGTATTAAAACCTTTGTTCCAAGGTGGAAACCATGCAACACCCATAAAATAGGTGCCAACCATGTGGGTGATTCACATTAAACTTAGCTAGACAAAACTATGGAATGAGAGGTTTATACTCGGGATAAGACTTTCTACTTGTGTCGGGGAGACTAAAATTACAACAAGCAACCATCTATCTACTTAGGCATTTAACTATATTCTACTCTCATCAATTAAGACAATATTATCTGCAAACAACATACACCAAGGAACCTCATTTTCATTAAATGCTTTAGTATGATAAAGTAATATGACCCATAAATAATCTGGTCATGTCACATACCTTGGAGCTGGTAATGGAGGCATGCTTGACCATTTCTTTGTCTCAGTGTCCAGCACAAATGTTTTAGCCGTAGGTCCTCTGCATTGAGGACCATATTGTCCAGAGACCACATATATGTATCTCCCGTCAGTTGCCATCCCTAAATGTGAATGTGCCATCTCTTTTGGCATATCAAACCTCTCTGCCCATGTATTGTCAGTAAAGTTGTATACATCAACATGAGAATGCACCTGAAAGATGTAAACAAAGGGGATAAACAAGAATCATCAATTCGTTTCGAACATATCCTAAAGCCAAATTCATTTTATTCAAAAATTATACGAAAATGACACACTAAAACTAAGCGAGCTATAAATTTGAGCTAGATCAGATCCTCACGTAGTCAAGGGTGCCATATCCAGCAAACACAAACAAAAGATTCTTAATCTGTATTGCTGCTCCATCAAGACGAGGCACTGGTGCTGGCGGCATGGCCTCCCATTCCAATTCTGGTGCAGGTAAATCTGCATAAGTTGCAGACAAGAACCTTACTGGACCATGTTCCTTCGAATTCGTTGCTCCAACTCTCTACAATAAGCAGTAGGTCAATGATAATAACAATACTAAATTTGGTGTGTGGGTGTATTTTACTTTCATCTAATCAACAAAGTTCAGTACTTTCATTTCCCTCCTCCTATAAAAACAAACCCTCCATCCAAAATGAAGCATAAAACATGTAATCAAAACCCAATTCAGCTCTAAAATCAAAATGCATTGGTGAAAAAGATAGAAACATCTAATCCAATTTCAAAAGAGCATTTTGTTGATTTGGGAACATCAATCAACTAACCTGGGAAACATTTCGGTTGGCTGCTGAATCATTGGTTTCTGCAGCAACCCCATATTTTCCGATTCCGAGGGCGAGAGACAAATAAGTAGAAGTTGAAGAAAACGATGAAGCCCACGAGAAATCGACGACGAGAATGGCAATAAAAAGACCGGTGCAGGCTAAGAGAAGGACAAGTTTGATAGCCCAGGAATGCTTACGAACAGATCTCGCCATTTTGATCCAAAATCATGGAACCAGAGAGAAAGAGTAGCCATTTTATAAAGTAATGAGAGCTTGCGAACGCGGCAAAAAGTTGAGGAGGTGCAGTGCAGCAAAAAGAGTTGGGCGCCGATGGTTTCCATCAACTCCTCTGGTTTTCAATATCTCATCACCGGCACTTGCACTGGCACAACCATT
>JAYMTG010000422.1:0-12530 GCA_036897565.1 Pelargonium exstipulatum
ACGCTTTGTGGAGGCAAGAGTAATGGCAACAGCAACGCCAGCAGCAATGGTTTTAGTACTTCTAAGTTGGTGAAGAAGAAAATCAAGAGAAAAGTGAAGGTGATGGTGAAGGTGAAGAAGGTTGAAGCAGAGAAGAGGGAGTTGGGATTGGAGAAAGGTGGTAAGAGCTGCTCAGAAGTTGAGAACGGTGAGATTGTGGACAAGGGGCAGAAAGAGGAGGTGGAAGAGGGTGAGCTGGGCAGTTTGAAGTGGCCGCGAAGTGAAGTGGAGAATGGGGAGTTTGTTCCTGAAAAGGGCGAGATTGTGAGCCATAAATGGATGAAGAGTGAGGTGGAGAAGGGAGAGGTTGTTCCAGGGAAATGGCGGAAAGGAGAAGCTGATAAAGAGGATTCCGGGTCATGGAGAAACTCAAAAAATGAAATCGAGAAAGGCGAGTTCATCCCTGACAGATGGCAGAAAGAGGAAGCTGCACAGGAAGAATACAGTTACAGTAAACCACGCAGGTTTGAGTCAGGTAAGGGTAAAATATATAAACTTGATCATGAGAGGACGCCACCTTCCGGTAAGTATCCAATTGATGACACTTCTCGGAGGAAAGAATTCAATAGAAGTGGAAATCAGCTTAACAGAAGTTTTCCCAGGTGGGAGAATGGCCAAGATAGAAATTTGAGGCTCTGTTCGAAAGTTGTAGATGATGAAGGATCATATAAGAATAACGAATACAGCAATGGTAAAAATTATGGCAGAGAGTACTTTTCTGGTAATAGGCTGAAGCGGCATGGTACTGACGTGGATAGCATTGAACGTAAACATTATGGAGATTACAGTGACTATGCAGGTTCAAAAACCAGACGTCTTTCTGATGACTGCAACAGAGTTACTCGCCCAGAGCAATATTCTCGGCATTCCATGGAGAGGTCTTACAGAAATCCTTCTTTGAATAGAATATCTTCAGCTGACAAGTATTCTTCCAGGCATTATGACTCTTCTATATCTTCTCGAGTAGTTTATGACAGGCATGGCCGTAGTCCAGGCCCGGGTCATTCTGAGCGTTCCCCACATGACCGGGTACGTCATTATGATCATCGAGACCAGAGTCCAGTTCGTCGGGCAAAATCTCCGTATGCTCGTGAGAAATCACCTCATGGTAGAGATAGATCTCCATATGAATGGAGCCGGAATCATGATCGTAGAAATCGGAGTCCTATTCATGTAGAGCGGTCCCCTCAGGATAGAGCTCGAAACCATGATCGAAAGGATCAGACCCTTAACTACTTGGAAGGGTCCCCACTCGATAGGAGTAGGCACAATACTTACCGCGAAGCAAGTAGAAAAAGTGGAGGAAGTGAAAAGCACAGCTCTCAGCATGGCACCAAAGAGGAGAAGCTCTATCAGAGTGATCCTAATGGAAAAGACCCGCATTTTTCAGGTAAAGAATCTCCAGATAAAAGCAATATGGATAATGTCAATGGACATGTGGAGAAAAATCTCAGCTCTCAATCTGGTAACGAGGAGCAGTCTCAGATTCCCTGTGCGAACTGCCCAGAGCAAGTTGACGAAGCTCTGCCTGTGGAGCTGCCTTCAATGGAGGAAGATATGGATATATGTAACACGCCGCCGCATGTCCCTTTGGTTGCTGATTCAATGATAGGGAAATGGTTTTATCTTGATTACTTTGGCATGGAATGCGGGCCTTCTAAATTAACTGACCTTAAGGTACTTGTGGAAGAACAAGTTCTTGCGTCAGATCACTTAATAAAACACTTGGATAGTGACAGGTGGGTGACTGTTGAAAATGCTGTTTCTCCATTGGTTGCTTTGAATTTTACACCCATTGTATCTGAAACTGTAACCCAGTTGGTGAGCCCTCCAGAAGCTCCAGGGAATCTACTGGCAGATTCTGGTGATTCTGGGCAATCCTGTATCCATACTGGCGAGGAAACATCAGGCTATCTGCCTCAGTCACTATCTTCTAGTGAAAGTGCAGTTGTATCTGGGCTTTTAGAAGATCTACACATTGATGAACGGGTTGGAGTCTTGCTGGAGGGATTTACTTTTGTTCCTGGAAGGGAACTCGAGATTCTTGGAGGTAATCCTCATATATTCTTATTGCTGCCGCCTGTTCATTTATTAATTCGAAAGGATTTAAAGGAATTTCTTTTTCTCTTTATTATTTTTTATTATTTCTTGGAGAGATATTTCATGTTCTTTGCATTTGCAATCGTGCAGAAGTGTTGCAGGTGAATTTTAATAACACACAATGGGAAATATGGGGGGACTCTGAAGGTATGTACACCTTTTTATTTTTATTTTATTTGTATTGTTTTACTTTTATAGGTATGTTATTAGTTTATTATTGTCTTCTTGGACCAAGTCTGAGCAATTAGAAAAACGTGGGTTTGTTATTCTTCTTTTTGGTAGTACTGTTTAAGTTTGGTCTATGAAAAGCAATTGTATGTCAAGCCATGCGTTTGGCTATGTTTTTTTTTGTTAGGTCAAGCCGTATGGTATCTTATTTTTTATTCATCTTCTCATGGCTTTTGAATTTGAGCTTGGTGGGTGCAAAATAGGGGGACTAGGGGAAAACAAACCAAAACACTGATTTTGCATAATTTTTTGAATCTTAATTAGTTTAACACATCTGGAATATAATCATTGAATTAAAAATTTAATGTTGTTACCTGTTATTGGATTTCCAAACATAATCTTACTGTCAGAATCTTCTTCATATTTCTTCCAAAAATTGCCAAATGATTATATTTACATGTAGTTGCACCTTATATAAACTTATCCTGGATGTGTATAGGTATTTCCCGGCACCGAGCTTTGACTGAGGAACATTATCATAAAAAGACAGATGAGCGGGCAAGAGATTCTGATATCACCTGCAAAGAAGCAGAAGAACCAAGGTTAAGTGTACCTCTTGATAATGCATTTCCATCTTGTGATTCTGGTGACTGGTTTGCTGGCCGTTGGTCATGCAAAGGTGGGGACTGGAAGAGGAATGATGAAGCTGCGCAGGATAGATTTTTGCAAAAGAAATTTGTTGTAAATGATGGCTTTCCATTGTGCCAGATGCCAAAATCTGGATACGAGGATCCTCGTTGGCATCAAAAGGACGAGTTATATTATCCTTCTCGCAGTAGAAGGCTTGACCTTCCTTCTTGGGCTTTTTCCTGCCCAGATGAGAGGAGTGATTGCAATGGTGTGATCAAAGGAACTCAAATTAAGCCCATTGTTGTAAGGGAAGTGAAAGGGACAATGCTGCCAGTAGTAAGGATTAATGCATGTGTGGTGAAGGACCATGGTTCATTTGTTTCCGAGCCTCGAGTAAAAATTCGAGCAAAGGAGAGACCGTCATCAAGGTCTGCTCGTGCACACTCTTCATCTAGTGATCACAAGAGATCATCAGCAGTGCGTGATTCTCGTTCGAAAACTGATATGCGGCGCTCATGGAAGAGCATAACAGCCATCAACACCCCAAAGGACCGTATTTGTTCTGTTGATGATTTGCAATTACATTTGGGAGAATGGTATTACCATGATGGTGCTGGGCGTGAGCGAGGCCCTTCATCGTTTTCAGAGTTACAGATCCTGGTAGACCAAGGTGTCATCCAAAAGTTTAGCAGCGTTTTCAGAAAATTTGACAAGGTTTGGGTTCCAATTACCTCTGCTGCTGAAAGTTCTGAAGCCTCCGCCATGAAAAATTCAGAGAATAAGGAAAAACTTATTGATTTTTCTGGGACTCCTGATACACAGTTTCAAGTTGCTACCCCAAGTGAAAGAAATGCAGTTATCAGTTCCTTTCACAGCTTGCACCCACAGTTCATTGGTTTTACTTGTGGAAAGCTTCACGAATTGGTTATGAAATCATACAAGAGTCGAGAGTTTGCTGCAGCGATCAATGAGGTTTTAGATCCATGGATCAATGCGAAACAGCCCAAAAAAGAGGCAGATAAGCATGTATACTGGAAATCAGGTACAGGTTAAAAATTTTTCTTTTAGAGTAAGATTCATTTTTATTATCAGTATCTGCAATAATGATATTTTGCTGGCCCCATTGATGTGCCCTTTGATTTTCATGTCAGGAATATCTCATCTTCTCATTCTTTATATTTTATGTTAATAAATTTTAATCAGTATATATTTCTGACATTTTTTTTTATCTATTTACTCTTGCGGGATGGATGGGGGATGTCAAACTACAGAAGGCGATGCTCGGGCTGGTAAAAGAGCTAGATGGCTGGTTGATGAAAGTGAATCAGACTATGAGATGGAAGAAGACTTGCATAGGGTTCAAAATGAAGACTCTAAATTTGAGGAGTTATGTGGTGATGCTACTTTCTCCAGCAAAGAGAGTGTGTGCTCTTCTGGGGAATCAGGGACCTGGGGCTTATTGGATGGCCGTATGCTAGCAAGAGTGTTTCATTTCTTGAGATGCGACATGAGATCCCTTGTCTTTGCTTCTTTGACTTGCAAGCGATGGAGAGCAGCAGTCAGGTTTTACAAGGATATTTCAAGACAGGTTGACTTGTCATTTGTGGGTTCTAATTGCAATGACTCCATGATCTGGAATATCATGGTAAGCTCATTTTTTTTTTTTTGTTTATTTGTAATAACAAGCCACTATCAATTATTTCCTTTTTACAAATTTTACCAAATTCGTTTGCATGCAGAATGGATATGACAAAGAAAGGATAAATTCTTTGGTTCTATTTGGGTGCACCAACATCACTGCTGGAACTCTTGAAGAAATTCTTTGCTCTTTTCCTCATTTATCTTCTATAGATATTAGAGGTTGCAGCCAGTTTGGGGAATTAGCCAATAAATTACCGACTGTAAAGTGGATCCAGAGTCAAAGTTCACGTGGCGTGAGGACTTTTGAGGAATCACATTCTAAAATGCGGACTCTTAAGCAGACAACTGAGCTGACATCAACTTCTAAAACTAAGAGTCATGGCATAGATAATGATGATTATGGTGAACTGAAAGATTATTTTGATAGTGTGGATAGGAGAGACTCAGCGAATCAGTTATTTCGTAGGAGCCTTTATAAACGTTCTAAACTATTTGATGCTAGAAAATCTTCTTCCATTCTATCAAGGGATGCTCGTATGAGGCGATGGACCATCAAGAAATCTGAAAATGGGTATAAGAGGATGGAGAAATTTATTGTTTCTAGTCTGAAGGACATCATGAGGGAGAACACCTTTGATTTCTTTGTACCCAAGGTACTTCTGGTTATGTTTTAGTTAGGTATCCATGTTAAAGTTCTTTGCTGCATGATTTTTAATGCTCTACTTGTTTTGAAATTCTTAATCAGGTTGCAGAAATAGAGGAGAAAATGAAAAATGGTTATTACATAAGAAATGGATTAAATTCTGTGAAGGAGGACATCAGTCGAATGTGCAGGGATGCAATTAAGTAAGTTTTCTCCTCCCCTCTCGCACAGATTTTTTCAAAAAATTGTCGTTTGGTATTAGTAACATCATTGGTGACCAAAACCTTGATAGCATGATTAGCATCATAATCGCAGTGCTTAAGCGGTTTCGTTAACAGTGGATCCTTAGGTTCTCTATTGAGTATTGAATGGATAGGACTTTGTGGTTTGTGCATATATTGTATTGGGCAAAGGTCATTTTCAGTTGTAATTGGTTGGAGTCTTGCAACTTTATGACATAGTTTGCATGCCCATTTGTTTTTCTTGTCATTTTGTCTTATATGTCCTGGTATCCCTTTTATTTGTCATGTAAGTTGTAACAGTGCTCCCTTAATCAGTAATATTAGAACTATCTTTCATTATAACACTCTCTGTCTGGATGCAGAGCAAAGAATAGGAGTGATGCTAAGAACATGAATCACATCATTACATTATTTATCCAGCTTGCTACACGCTTGGAAGGGGGTTCCAAGTCTTCTCATGAAAGAGATGAGATGATGAAGTCATGGAAAAATGACTCACATGCAGCTACAAAATATAGGAAGAATCCAAGTAAGATGGCAAATGGTAGGAAATACATGAATAGAAATAGTGGTGGTTCTGACTACGGAGAATATACATCTGATCGGGAAATTAGAAGGCGTTTGTCCAATTTAAATAAAAGATGTATGGACTCAGAAAGTGATACATCTGATGATATGGATCCATCTTCTGAAGATGGAAAGAGCGATAGTGAGAGTAATGCCTCGGATACAGATAGTGCTCTGGACCTTCAATCAGAAACTCGAACTGGGGAGTCTAGAGGAGGTGGATACTTTTCAGCAGATGAGGTTTTTGATTCAGTGGCAGATGATCGGGAATGGGGTGCTCGCATGACAAAGGCAAGCTTGGTTCCTCCTGTTACTAGAAAATATGAAGTTATTGATAAATATGTTATTGTAGCGGATGAGGAAGATGTGCAACGAAAGATGCGGGTAACTTTACCTGATGACTATGCTGAGAAGGTCGTAGCACAGAAAAATGGCACAGAGGAGTCAGATATGGAGCTTCCTGAAGTCAAAGATTTTAAGCCTCGAAAACAGCTTGGAGATGAGGTTATAGAACAAGAGGTGTATGGAATAGATCCTTATACTCACAATCTCTTATTAGATTCCATGCCAGAGGAGTTGGAATGGTCTCAACTGGATAAGCAGGTATTTATTGAAGATGTGCTTCTTTGTACCCTAAATAAGCAAGTCAGGCACTTCACAGGCTCTGGAAACACTCCCATGATCTATCCTTTACGGCCTGTTATTGAAGAAATCAAAAGAAGTATTGGGGAGGGAGGTGATGCAAGAACCTTGGTAATGTGTGAACGTCTCTTGAAGGCTATAGATGACCGTCCTGATGACAACTATGTTGCCTACAGGAAGGTAACACATGGGGTTGTTATTTCCCACATTGATGTCAGTTACTTTCTTGCTAGTTGCATATCATCATGATGAAGATTTCTAACCTCTTAAATTGTCTATCATGACATGTTTCACAGGGACTAGGTGTTGTTTGCAACAAGGAAGGTGGTTTTGGAAAAGATGATTTTGTTGTGGAGTTCTTAGGAGAGGTATGAATGAAATTTTGAATCAGCGTAGCTATGTCGTTACATTTCTAAATAAGATGCACAATAAATTTTAATTCTCAGCACTCTAATTTGATTGTTTGCTAAAAATAACTAAGTTCTCCTAATCCACAAAATTGTTAATTATTTGTTGAACAATGTTGCCTTGAAGTTCTTTGTGCTGAAGCTTTCACGCAAAATTGATTGCACAGGTCTATCCTGCTTGGAAATGGTATGAGAAGCAGGATGGAATTCGGTTGCTGCAGAAAAATAGTAAAGAACCTGCTCCAGAGTTCTACAATATCTATCTTGAAAGGCCAAAGGTTTTTGTTGTCTCAAATTGTTTGGTTGTATAATTGCATCCTCGCTGTACTTGTGAACTTTTACACCAACTATATTTTGATGTTTTGCAGGGTGATGCAGATGGGTATGATTTAGTTGTTGTTGATGCCATGCATAAAGCCAATTATGCAAGCAGAATTTGCCATTCTTGTCGACCTAATTGTGAGGCAAAGTGAGTTTTTCGATCATAGTTCTTTACTGTGAAAACTGATAGCCCTATGCCTTGCTGATTTTTGTTCTGCAAGTGCATGGTGGTGGTGGTTTTTTTTTTTTTGGCTTATTTGTCGTTTTTTATAATTTATTGAGTGCAGAGTTACTGCTGTGGATGGTCATTACCAGATTGGGATATATAGTGTACGTAAAATTAGTCATGGCGAGGAAATAACATTTGATTACAATTCTGTTACAGAGGTGTGCTTTCTTCCTTTCCGTTTCTCTTTAGGAACTCATCTTTTTTACTATAATCTTTGATTGAAACTCTTAAATGTGCTACAGAGTAAAGAAGAATACGAAGCGTCTGTTTGCTTGTGTGGCAGTCAAGTTTGTCGAGGAAGCTACTTAAATCTAACTGGTGAAGGGGCTTTCCAAAAGGTAGAATTGTTGGCAGTTTTCTTTTGTATGGTCAATTGTTGGCAGTGTACATTAGAATAATATGCCTCTATTACTATGAAAATTAAAAACAAAAAGGAAACCAACTTTTCTTTTTATTGTTTTTGAATTTTAAGTAGACACTTCCTTGGAATCATCATTCTTCTTCTATCTGTTCAACTCTTCAGTTATGAATATATATAGTTTTTTAAAGTTTGTTACCTTTTGTTCCTTGGGGATTATGTTCCATTAGGTACTGAAGGAGTGGCATGGAATATTGGATCGGCACCAGTTGATGCTAGAGGCTTGTGAATTGAATTCGGTATCTGAGGAGGATGTTATTGACTTGCGAAGGGCTGGGTTAGGGACTTGTTTGCTCGGTGGGCTGCCACAGTGGCTTATTGCATATTCTGCTCGCGTTGTATGTACTTTTACTGCTTCCTTATATCTTGCACATAACTATTACAATCTCTTCTGATACATTTCTTATATTATAGTTGAGGTTCATAAATTTTGAGAGAACAAAACTTCCTGAAGAGATTCTAAAGCATAATTTGGAAGAGAAGAGGAAATTCTTTTCAGAAATAAGTATTGATGTTGAGAAAAGTGATGCTGAAGTTCAGGTAAATGCTCTTTATGCACTTGCCAAACTTTTTGTTGAATCTAGGTCTAGGTTGTGCTTGTGGATTAACTGATGTATATTTATCTAATATAGTCTTGATTGATACAGGCTGAGGGTGTTTATAACCAGAGGCTTCAGAATTTGGCTCTTACATTGGATAAGGTGACTTCCTCATTCACTTCATATTTCTGTATCCTATATTGTTGCGAGGCCCATGAAAAGTACCTAGTTATTTGATTTTTTCTTTCTGTATCCTATATTGTGGACAATGTATTGTAGCTTAATCCTGAACATGGTTTCACTCATCACGGTAAACTTTGGTCAAGCATCTTTTTAATATGGGTTGTACATAACTTGGAACTCCTATAAATCTCGCACTCTGAGTTTTGATTCCATTGCTTTATTTGAACTGTCTCTTAATGCTTTTTGCAGGTGAGGTATGTTATGAGACGCGTTTTTGGCGATCCAAAGAAAGCTCCACCTCCGGTGGAGAAGCTCAGGCCTGAGGAAGTGTCTGCCTTGCTGTGGAAAGGAGAGGGATCACTGGTTGAGGAGCTTCTTCAGTGTATAGCTCCTTATATGCAAGAAGACCAGCTTAATGATCTCAAGGCCAAGATTCAAGCTCATGATCCGTCTGGTTCTGATAACATTCGGAGGGGGCTTAAGAAATCTTTGTTGTGGTGAGCAACACGCATTTCTTTTAGTCAAATTTCTATTTGTTATGCTTATACAAAAGTACTTTAAGCAATTTTATTTTCCTAAAAAATGCAATTTTTTTTTTGTTGAAGGTTGAGAGATGAGGTCAGAAATCTTCCATGTACTAACAAGTGTCGGAACGACGCTGCTGCTGACTTAATCCACATGTATGCTTATACAAAGTACTTCTTCCGTATACGGGTGAGTGTCATTTCTGTGTATATTGAAGGAAATATGTTCACCATTGTAGTTGCATTGGTAATATGATCTAAAAACAAATTTTATTTTCTTTATGAAGGCATATGAAGCTGTTACTTCTCCACCAGTTATCATTAGTTCACTTGACTTGGGCCCCAAGACTGCCGAGAAGTTGGGGTCAGGTTTCCAAGAGTATAACAAGGCGTATGGTGAGAATTATTGTTTAGGGCAACTGATTTTTTGGCATGACCAGACTAGTGCGGAACCAGATCGTAGCCTAGCTAGAGCAAGCAGGGGTTGCTTGTCGTTACCCGTTATGGGCTCCTTCTATGCCAACCTTCAAAAGCCATCATGGCAACGTGTTTACAGTCCAAAAACTCTGAGATTTATGCTGGCAAGAATGGTAAGCTTTTCTGGCATTATAGATTTGAGCGATTTATGGTTATTACTATGTATTATACTATTATTACACCTTATCCTAGCTGTAGTGTCTTCCCAACTCGAAATCTGTAATGAAGCGTCTATTAGATTTCAGGAATTAGTTTATTTGATCCTTAACAGTGATTATGACGACCAACTTAAGATCTATTCTAATTAAGATAGCTTTTGGATTAGAATTTTTGTTCAGGAATGAGAAAGTGATTTACATTGTTTATGTTTGGATTAGGATTTTGTTAGTCATATAACTGTCTCTGGAAAGGGAATCTCATTCCCATTCCAATATTTTAAATCCAAATGCTACCTAAATTCTCCGAGTAGTTTGCTTATTTTTCACGGTTGGATTTTTTTTTACCAGGAGAAGCAACCTCAGAGACCATGGCCCCGAGACAGGATATGGTCGTTTAAGAGCTCACCGAAAGTATTTGGCAGTCCCATGCTAGATGCTGTCTTAAACAATTCTTCGCTAGATAGAGAAATGACGCATTGGCTGAAGAACAGGCTTTCAGTATATCATGACACGTGGGATCGGTGAAGTCTAACTTTGTTTCGGGTAAGAAGCTCAAGGATTGTTAGCCAACCCTACGTAAATGTATTGGAATGATTTCTCAATTTTGCTTTATCAGCTTCCCACTTTGATCTGGGGAGTTGCTAATTGTCGCTGTTCCTCGCGTTGCCTTCTCCTATGATATCAACACAAGAGCACCTTAGATAGAAAATTGAATCACAATTACAACTTTTTCTTTATGTTTGTAGATTTTTTATATAAAGTAAAATAAAACATAAAAATGTTATTTCACGAGTTTGTAATAGTCACCAACTGATTTTAAGAGGGTAAACAACATTTTTTTGCCAACTTAGGTGTTCTTGTTTCACATAAATGATTGATTGTAAAAAGCTTTTTTATCCAATAATTGACCGAGTGTGTAATTGATTGTACAGGTGAAACAGTTGAGGCTGTGGATATTTGAGTGTAGAGAGCCAAGCCATGAAGCTTTCAAGCTCGGGTTGGTTGCTGCAATCCCATTGTGCATAGCTCATTCATCTCTAACTTGCGTGGTGGTTGCACTTGTATTTTCTCCCAAGAAGAGCTCCAAAAAGCATCCCCCAATAGGCAGCTCTCACTTGCATGCCTCGTCTTCTCTTGGTAAGTCAAATTTCATATCCATCTAGCGCAGAGCTGACAATTCAGATTTCAGGTCGAGTTTTCTTTACTTATTTGGGTTGAAAAGATCTAACATAGAAGTTAGAACCGACTGTAGGAGGTGAGGGTTTTTTGTCTGACCCGCAGATTAGACTTGGCTATGACATTAGACCTAAACGAGTTGGGTAAAATAACTCGTGCGCTCTCTTTAAACAACATTTTAGCCCACATTTCCGCGATAGTAACACGTGCATTGTTTTACTTTGACTTGGGGCAAAAACTCATGCGTTTGTATTTTGAAACTTTTTATCGGTTCTAACATTTCCTACTGAACAACGAGACATTTTAGGACCGACAGAAAGTTGTCATCTCTAATCTCATATACTAATAAAAACGATCAACGAGTATAAATTCCATGTTTGTTTGATCAGGATCATATTAGCCGTTGGATTGTCCATGCTGGTGATAGGGACATTGTCAAACAACAAGTCAAGAGCTTCATGTGGCTTCACACACCACCATTTTCTTTCCATTGGAGGCATCTTGTGCTTTGTTCATGCACTCTTCTGTGTTGCATATTATGTTTCTGCAAATGCTACTCTTAGTGAGGAAGGAAAGTAAGGGCTTTTCTGTAATTTTATTCACTTTACTACTAAATTATGACCACTCTTTTTCAAGTATATTCAGCACCCAGCCACCCACCATGTAATCTCTTTGTGAAATGGCAATATTGCCCTCCTCATGGCCATGTGAGACAAAGTTGCTAGTCCTTTTCTTGTAAAGCTAACTGATTAATGCAATGTCCACAAAAAAAAATGGTAGAAACACGACGTTTATTTTGGGACGGAAAGAGCAGTACTCGGAGAAACTATGCTCACAACTTCTGTCTATAAACAAATCAAAATTCTAACTCACAAGCCATTTTCAATGAAATCCTCTAAAGTTCAACAATCCAACATCCAATTTTGACCAAAAGGAAAGAAAAGGTTGGTTTCTTCTCATACATGTGTTTCAAGAGAACCCAAAAGAGTTGTTTCATTACACAAACAACTAAAAATGGCATACATAGAGCTGAGCAAGTCACAGCTTTTTTCTTTTTCAAGGTTTGATTATAATACAGAGCAAGAGAACCTGAAACCAGTGAATCAAATGGTTCATTGATCTCTCAACTATCTAATGATATCACACCAGTTAACATCAACCAATTGTTAGTAAATAACAATCAACAACAAAACCAAGTATATTTCAATCAAACTAGAATACATTGAATCTTTCATGTAAAAAAAAAAGAGTTTTTTATAAGGTTCAGGTATTATCCCAAAACACCAACCATGGCAAAGAACATACTCAGTACACTTCTAAATAAATGGTTCATCTATGTCTTAACAATCTAATGCTATCACAAGTATTCAACAGCAAAACCAAAAACATTAAATCAAACTAAAATACTATTGACTGGGCGTGAATT
>JAYMTG010000423.1:0-12529 GCA_036897565.1 Pelargonium exstipulatum
AGTATTTGTTTCTCGAACAAAATTGCAACTCTTATCGCTATAGTTTTATTATTATATTGTGTACGAAAGCTATTGTAAACTCTTATCCATAGTAATACATGAATATTTTTTAGAATATGCTATTGGCTTTTAGCCTTTTATAACAAATAGTTAATCAAAACAATTTCTTATTAACAGTTTAAATATATACACATATAAGCTAAATATAAATTTTACAGTTAAAGCTGTTTATCCTTAGTGAGCATACTAAGAAATATAACAAAATAAAAAGCATCTATAGGGAGATGTATTGGACGGCTATTTCAATTTAATTAACATTAACTATAATAGATAACATATAATATTATCCTAAAGTTCATAATCACTAAAAACGTTTTATTAATCAATGTTGAAATAAACTTATAATAGTGATCTTTAGTCCCTATAAATAGCATAACAAAATGAACAAATAAATCACAGCCAAAACAAAATCTCAAGCATACAAAAAAAAAACACTTACTAGTGCAAGATCCAGCTGAGGGTCATAAAAATGGCCTCATTGCCCGAATTTGTTGTGCTCCAATCCAACTACAACAAGAAGTACTTGCAATTCGTTCACCAAGACGGAGACTTGCATGGCTTTCTAAGATTCTCCGGAAACCAAGTTGTGAGTCCGTACACTAAGCTTCAAGTTGTAGTGTCTCAAAGCGACAGCAACCTCGTCCACCTTAAATGCTGTTACAACAATAAATATTGGGTCGCATCCTCCCAACACGACAACTCCATTCTTGTCAGCGCCAACAATCCGGAGGAAGACCAAACGAAGTTGTCCTGCACATTGTTCCGGCCCACATTTGTGGATGCGAAAACAGTTCGACTCACTCATGTCAACCTCGGGAAGTTCGCAACCTTAACGAACCAACCAGGTCAGGCCAAAGACGAATGTTTGCATCCACAGTCAACGGAGTCTCGGAATCAAGATTTCACCGACGTGTTCACAGTCATTGACTGGAGCTCACTAGTTGTATTACCGAGATACGTGGCGTTCAAGATCCACAACGAAGACAAGTACCTCAGCGCAACTCCTGTCGACTATAAAAACTATCTTCAGTTCATAGCTGATGATATTTGGGATACGACAGTTGGACACGAGGTCTTTGCCGTTGGTGACGGAAGCATTAAGGTCAAGTCGGAGCATTATGGCAAATTCTGGACTCGTGACACCAGCAGCTTCATTTTGGCTGATACCGAAGACGAACATTCTAGTTCTAAAAATATCTTATTTGTACTAGAAAATGTCGGAGATGCTAACGTTGTAGCGCTGATTAGCTCCGCAAACGGGGATTATTGCAAGAGAATCAGTCTTGGTAATATCACAAATGGCCTCAGTGCAGCTGACGAAGTCATCACTAGCTTGTCAAAGCTGGAGGTGATAGAGCGTGTTCTTGCAAGGAGCGTCCACGACATCAAGTTTCAAGTTTTAGATGTGAAGATCAACGACACAAAACAGGTCACATTGGAGACTCAGGAAGAGACCAATGATACCAGTGAAGCAAAGGACATTGATTTCAAATTCGAGTACAGTTTAGAGACTGCAATTAGTACTTGGAATTCGAGCGCTAACGGTTCATTGACTGTGGGTGTCAAAACGGCTATTGATAGTGCAATTCCTGTGGTGGACAAAAATGGAAATATAGAAATTTCTGGTGAGTTTATCGGTAATATACTGTGGGGAAAGCCTCAAACGACAGCAGTGACGCCGGCGCCGGAGACTGGGGTCACGGTCACAGTGCCACCAATGACCAAGGCCTTCGTGAGTGCAATGGGAAGTATGGATTCATGGGAAATTCCCTTTTTCTACACTCAAACCAACACTTTTGTGGATGGGAGTCAAGATAGTTTCAAAATGGAAGACGGGATTTACACAGGAAGCCTTACTGTTTTTGACAATTATGCTACTGAGCTAACACCAATTAGCTAAATTGACTGATAGCAAACTGAAGATGTGGTTGTGGGTAACATGAATATCCGGAAACCCTCACGAGACTTCACTCGTCCTCTAAGTGACGGCTTAGAGGTTTAAAAGGCTTATTACATATGCTAAATGTAATCGCGTTCCCTGCGACAGTGGCTTTCTTTCATATCGAATAATGGATATTCTATGTTTTCTATTGCATTCTATTCTGAATTCTATCAAGGCTAATCAATAAAAGCATATCATAACTAATCGTTCCAACTTCGGTGTAAAGATAAGCATCATTATCATTAAGCACATGAAGACACATATCATGCATCATAATAAAAGAGTAATGAATTGTAAAAATGTCAAAATATAATCATTCATGAGTAACTACTTCTATAGCGATCACAACAACAATCAATTCATGTTCATGTAAATATAACCTTAAATCTCAAAAATATCATTTAACAAAATTTCTTCTGGAAGAGAAAGGCAAAGAGACCAAATATATTAATTTTGTTACCTCATCTTCATCAATTTTGGGGAAGACTATGGTAGGTTCAGCCTAGAGAGCTAGCGAGGACCGAGCTTGGGGCACCCATCAGCAAGAGGCAAGTCCAAATTTTCCACAGTTCTAAAAGTTCTTGGGATCATTTTGTCAACATAGAGATTTCCATCCAAATGATCACACTCATGCTGCAAGACGCGAGCCTGCCAACCTGAAGCATCAACTTTAATGGGCTGGCCATAACGATCCAAGCCTGTAACTTCGACCTCAAGGTATCTCTCCACCACTGCTCTGAATCCATCAACGCTGAAGAAAATAAAGAAAAGGTGGAAATCGTAAACGCTAATCTTAATATTTCAGGCTATAATCTCTTAGATCTAACTTTGAACATATATGATCCAGGTCCAGTATTTACAATATTTCGTCAACTACATAACGTGAACCTTAATTCTACCACCTACATGAAAAAATAACGCCACACTACTGTCCCAAAAATAAAACGCACAGAAATGCAGAGTTTACTTCTAAGCTGGTATTATGAAAATTAATGAATGTTATAATTTGTACAGCTTTAAACGCCATTCCAACTTCTAGGGTCAAATGTTTAATTCTTATTATACAGTGATAAATGTCAAATGTCCTTACTATACCCCATTACTTCTCTAGAAAAACCTTTACTTACAGAATCCAAGGGACATGTTCGATTGAAATTCTGGTGTCATATGACATATAATGAAAAAAAAAATATGCTGCGGCTTTTACTGGCTATGCAAATCTTACCTGAGGCACCCTTCAAAAAACAGTGCCGTTTTGTTGCCTTTCTTTTTAAGCTTTGGGTTCAGGATCACCTGCTCAATAGAACTAATCATTTGTCAGCCGGTAGAGATTAAGAGACGAGCATGCTAAAAGTATAGCTGTCAACTGAACATTCTAAAGGCGTATGTATATCATACCAGGAGATCAAAAGGGTGCCGGTCTTGTGCTTTAGTCTCTTCCTTGGGGGCATAGCCAATATATTCTTCTGTATCTTCTAATACTACAATCTGCATATAGGAAAATGAAAAGGTTTACATTTAAATGGGTCTTCTTCATAGTGGCTTTATTGTGTTGGGATAAATTGATCGATGGTTTAGCAATTAGCTATTTACTCCATTTCCCTGTGTCCCAAACCCATCGGGTATAAAGCGGAAACTCCAACTCTAACTAACTCATCCTTAAATTTTACATAAATAGGAAAATGTACCCTTATTTTGGGACAGGGGAGTAATAAACATGTGGTATTCTAATCCTTATCCGCAGTTCCACACTATTGTCTTAAACAACGTTGGAGTAGGCTACATGAATCTATTAGTAATAAACCTGTGTTTTTCTCATTTTTTTTCCAGACACTCTTACATGCATTTTATCAAACACATTGTGTGCATTACAAAAATTCAACCCCAACAAACACAATCACATATATAAATACAAGTAAAAATTCAAAATTGACCTTCAATGGAACTCCAATTTGCGGAGTTCAAATGACTTGTTCAAATTGTGAGATGAATAAAGTTCATAATATAAAAATGTTGAATTAAACGCAAACGGCTAGTTTTGTGAAGAATTGTTTAGAAATTAATCTTATTTTATTGCAGTTTGTAAACGCAGCTAATAACTGCAGCTAGATGCAAAAATACATATTGTAACTGCAGCTAAAAATCCATAACAATGCATTATTGCAGTTCTTAACCGCAGTTAATAACGGCAGTTGGAATCCCAAAACAATACTTTATTGCAGTTTTTAGATGCAGTTAATAACTGCAGCTAAAAGTCCACATTATGCTCCTATTAAAACTGTTTTAACCATTTTGCCCTACAAACTCCAGCAAGTTCCTGTCTCTGAAGACTCCAGCAAACCAATCCGACGACATATTGCTCCTTTGTCCACAGTCCGAGTCGGAAAATCAAGATTTCACCGACGTGTTCACAGTCTTTGACTGGAGCTCAATGGTGCTGTTGCCGAGAAATATGGGGCTCAAGGTCCACAGCGAAGACAAGTATCTCACCGCAAGTCCAGTCGGCAGCCTCAACTACATGAAGTTCATCGGCGACGATAAGTGGAGTCCGGCGGTCAGGCAGGAGCTGACGGTGGCCAGAGATGGTTACGTGATGGTCAAGTCAGTAGAGTACGGCAATTACTGGGTTTGTCTATTCAAATATCTTTCATGCGAGCACCTAGGTGTGGATACGATGACGACTTGACACTGAAAATTTTCTAGGTGCTATCTACAACGAAACTAAATTAAAGTAATGAATATTATACTCTGTTTGAACATACGAAAATTCCGGCAGCAGGATATGAAATTTTCGAAAGTTGCGTCAACTACGGGTTTTGAAGCTCCATCGTTATATTATAGCTTTATTGCTTGAACTGTTCAAATTGTTAATATTAGGGTTGCTATCAAGAACATGAAATTTGGTGTACAAATAATATAAACATACAATTGCAAGATTTGAAACTTTTTTATTTCTTATTGTAAACATTTTTATTAACAATAGAAAAATATGTTAAGTATGAGATAGCCCAACAATAATTCCGACAACACATATGTTACCTTGCATTATTTAATCACCAATAATTGCAATAGAACTATATTAAAATGTCCTAAAGTTAAAATACACAATGAAACGAATGACATAGATCGATATCAAATTTAACTACACTTGGAATTTCAACACAAATGGTATGTTGAAGGTAGGTGCCGAAACGTTTATTTACAGCAAAATTCAGATTGAACACAATCGAATAAGTATAATTCTCATAAAGATATAAGAAGGATGTTGAAGCATGGAGAAAATTTAACATTCAATTTATTAAGAATCCAACTTTCGTAGGAAAACACGGTTACATTTAGCGAATGTAACAAGCCTTTTAAACCATAGGTGACGACCTAATGGACGAGTGAAGTCTCGTGAAGGTTTCTGGAAATTTATTGAAGTTACCCACAACCATATCAACCATTTGGTAACAAATTAGACTAGACAATTGGGGTAAGGTCAACATCATAGGTTCCAATGAAAGATGTCTGACTCCCACTGTAAATACCATCATCCATTTTGAAACTAGTTGTAGTCCCATCAGCAAGAGTGTTTGTCTGAGTGTACGAGAAGGGAACGTCCCACAGTATACGTCCTCCATTGACTTTCACGATCGCCTTGTACATTGGAGGCAATGTCACCTGAAAGTTTTCCTCTATAAGATCCTCCCCTATCACATCCTCATTTCCCCAAACTATCTCGCCAGTCATCTGAGATGTCAGGACTATATGCTTGTTTATCGCCTTGGGCACGGGACTATCAATGTCAACTCTTTGACCGGTCTTCAAAGAACCATTAATGGTGGAATTCCATGTACGAGTGTCAGCCTGTTTGTAGTAAGCCAATTTGATTTGTGTCACAACTGTTTTGTTTTCGGTGTTTGTAGCTTCTCCAGTAAATATAGACACAATTTTTCCATTTGGAATCCTACCATCCACGACCCGAACATCCGATGATTCTACTTTGACACTTCTTGAGACGACACGATCCACGACTTCCAAGTGGGACATGTTGGTAATTGTGGCGTCAGCGGCGCTCAGGGCGATTATAGGCTCATTTGTGGTTGCGTCGTTGGTGCTAATGCTCTTGCAGTAGTCGTTGTTCCCCAAACTTTTGAGCGCAATGATATTTTCTTGAATTCTCGTCGGAGAAAACGAGGTGTCGTTAGAGCCAACGTCGTTTTCCGATGTGTCGCCAAAAACCCAGCTGCTAGTGCTACGAGTCCAGAATTTGTCATAAAAGTCGGACTTTAACGATATGTTTCCGTTGGTTGTAGTGAAGATCTCGTGCCCGACAGTTGGGTCTGAAACATCATCAACTACGAACTGAAGGTACCTGATCAAAGACAAAGACAAAACTCAACGCTACTTCAATCCGCCTCATAATAAATACTATATATTATAGAACTTTCACAAGAAATAAATAAGAATTCATGCAAAATGACTCAACAAACGTGAGATATTTTCTATTATAATACTGCTGTATATTAAGTTATGTACATGTTGTTTAACTTATTAGCTAGACAACACAATGAAACTGTGACAAAAAGATTATGTCATTACTTTCTATGTAAAAGTGTGTATATATAAAAATATAATTTATGTCACAATTTGTGACGAAACTATGAAATAAAATTTTCTCTTACATACTTTTGTCATAGATTCATAACAAGACATTACATACCTAAGAACATTGTTCACCGGTCGTGCACTGAGATACTTCCCTTCAAGGCCGCCTTTGAACGCAACATTTCTGGGCAGAATCAAGAGTGAGCTCCAATCAATGACAGAGAACACATCGGTCAAATCTTCAGACGGCTCCGATGATAGTGGATGCAAACATGCATCTTTAGCCTGCCCTGGCTGGTTCACTAAGGTCACGAACTTGCCGAGGATGGCGTGTGTGAACCGGACTGTTTGCGCATCCAAAAACGTTGGTCGGTAACGTTGTTTCTCTTCCGATATGCTCGAGTCCGCAACAATATAGTCGCCGTTCTGTGGCGACGCCGTCCAATATTTATTGTTGTAACAGCTTCTCATGTGTACGAGGTTGTTGTCGGATTCGGACACTTCGACTTGGAACTTGGTGTACGGGCTCACCACTGTTTCTCCCGAGAATTGGAGATAGCCATGCACGTCGGATCCGTCTTGGTGCACGAACTGTAAGTACTTGTTGTTGTATTTGGACTGGAACGCCACAAACTCAGGCAATGAATATGAAGCCATTTCGATATTTTCACACTTTCACTCTTAATATTGTTTGATCGTAATAGGTTGGTGTGTTTTATTTGGTTCAACTCGTTTAGCTATTTATAAGGTCTAGGGCACAATATTTTATTGTTGTTTCAAACAAATTAAATTCACGTTTCTGTGATTTTGATTTTGACAAAATTTTTTATATCCTTACCTTGTAACGATTCTTAGTTAAATATATTAAAGTAGCCGCCCTCATCTTCGTCATGTTTTAAAATTGGCATCAAAAGCTAATTATCATAATCTTATCTATAGATTGCTAATCCACCTCATTTGACAGGCACTTAGGCAACATTTTGTTGATTCAGAGTATACAAGGATAACAAATAAAACAGTAAGATTCAATTTCTCAGCATATTCGGTCGGTTGGGATGTCCGTAGCTACTGAATATTGAACCACACAATATTGGTTTTAGATCATTTCGTTGTTCAGTGTTAACACCTTTTAAATTTTCATACGGTTAAATAGCTTTGTCTCTTCTATAATGACAATTTTTATTAACTACCTATTAGGGTTTATATAGCATATAATTATGAGCTATTGGATTTCAATTTTTTTTATAATTAGACTCACGTTATCAGTTGTAACACAATTTTTATGTGAGAGGGGATCAGATACGTACCCAACCACTAAGTGGAAAATTAATGCTAAAAGAACTAACAATACATGGAACTAAGTGGAAAATTAATTCTATAATGAATATTTTACGGGTTTCTGCTCCATTCCGTTTTAAATTTCACCAAACTAATCAGCAATCGCATATGTGAACGAATTAAGTTCACGTTTATGTGATTTTGATTTTGACACAATTTTTTATATCCTTACCTTGTAACTATTTTTAGTTAAATAAATTAAACTAGCCTACCTAGTCCTCGTGATCATGTTTTAAAATTGGCCTTTAACTTTAAAATTCATCAAAAGCTTATTTATCATAATCTTATCTAGATTGCCAAACCACACCTCATGTGCAATCTAATTAATTAGCTAATAACTTACTATTTGCTTCAACTGATTCCATTGTTCTGCCTAGCCCAAGAGAAGAAAAGTTCATCTTCAGCTAAAAATAAATGTGAGATCGATGGAACTCCACGAGCTAATTTTGAAACCATGTCACACATTTCATTACAGTAGTTTTTTCATTATTAATAAGTGGTGTCTTTTATTATATACAACTTAGATGTTAAAATAAAAGTACAAAGAAAACAAGTATTAATCCTCAACCTAGACGTGAGAAGGGAATCGATACCCAAGCACTAACTGAAAAATTAATGCTAAAAGAACTAATAATACATGGAACTAACTAGAGACTAAAACATTGAATGGGCAAAATCGTCTCCTCCATAGCTGAAAATCGGTGACGAAAGACGAGTTGATTCCTACCAAGCCAAATATGCCACAACGTGATTGGGCAAAACGCTTCCCAAACCTTCATACTAAGTTTGTTTCCATGAAAAGAAGAAGCCTGAAAACCTTCATACTAAGTTTGATTTTAGTTCAGACCCAAGTAGAATCGAAATCAATGTTTTGAAAACTGATCTGGACGTCGAACCGGTGATCAGGTCACCAGGTCGACCGGTTATGATGATGTCAACGCTTGAATTATGATGTCATAAATGTATTTTAATTCTAAAAAATCATTAAAATGCCAAAAAAATAGATAATAAATATGATAATTATTATACACCTAAAAATATAGTATATTATACAAACACAAATTCTATTAATATGTAATTATTTAACCTAAAACTCAAAAATATTCTAAACTTACAATTATATGATCAACAAACATTCGAATGTTCAAACATTCAAACTAATATTAAATATATTACAAACATTGTCATTTTCATACTTATATAATAAACATCAAATTCAAAATACAAATATTGTCTCACAAACTCTTCAACAAATAGAGTTTGTGGATACCGCTCGCCTATAAAAAAAAATAATAATAAATAGAGTTTGTTGAGTTTACTCTTTACTTTTTTATTTTTCTAATTTTTTATTGTATAACTTTTAATCCTTTATGAATATAGTCAAAGATTTTTTTTAGAATAAGAAATCTCAAATCAGACTCAGTATTTGATAATTATAGGATGTAATGGTCCATAATTCTTTTATCAAAAACAAAAGTCCAACAAAAGTTAAAAAAACAGCCCACCAAAAGTTAAAAAAAATTATTATTACTGGTCACTGATTTTATCAGGTCTACCGAGTTTGATCAACATCACCGGGTGCTATATGACCTGGAACAGTCATCCCACCGATTATCGGTTCAACCGTGGTTCGGTCCGGTTTTGACAACACTGATCGAAATCCAAAGAACTTAACATAAATTCCAAAACAAATTTAGTTTACTTTGTCATATTATGCTTTAGCCATCCTAGCTTTTTGGCTGCCCAACATAGCATTCCTAGATTTGACGGGTGCAAACCAGTGAAATATTTTGTTCGCTACATATGTGTTGTCTCTTATAAAGCGTTTTGAGCTTCAAAAATTATATTTGACACAACCGATTACACTTAGGTCGCATGCATCTTAGCAACAATCTTGTACATGGGTCTAACTCCCTCATATGCTCGGGAACTTGGAAACAATATTTTAATGTTATTTCAAACAAATTAAATTCACGTTTTATGTTTTTTTTTGTGGTAGAAGAAATGTCTTGGAAACTTCTCAAAGGCTTGCGAAGGTTGTTTACACAATCAGTGGAGTTGCAGCAGCGTTTGAGAAAAACTTACCATCTGAGAGCATTTTATGAATCTGGAGTTATAAATCAAATTGCAGGAGGGAGGCGTGGAGGGAGTATGAGTTCACGGATCTCATGACATCGAGAGATGAGAAAAAAATGATCTATGTTTCAGTCACTTGAAAGAAAATTTATGTTTTTACAATTTCTGTGGTTACAAATTTGTGTTTTGAGCTCGTTGAAAATGCTATGTTCTGATATTTTTTGAGCTTCTAGGTTCGAAATTTCGCTCCGGATGTATTTTTAATTTAGATAAAAACTGATCTACATGTTCGTTCTTACATTAGATCCTATCTTCATGATTCTGTCGTTGGCCCTTGTGGGTCCATCATTGGCGAGGTTGATTGGGGGGGGGGGGGGAATTGGTTTCGCGGAATTGATAAAATTTGAAAGAAGAAAAATTTCAATCTAGAGGGGATCCGTTTCTAATGTTCCGTAGCATTAGGAATGGGTATTTGTATATGTACATTTTTTTCTTCCACATCTTTGAAAAAATTTACGTTCATAAGGAGGTGGAGGGGGGGGGATGAATTGTATCTTGAAAAACGTTTTGACGTTAAAATTGACGTAGGAGTTCAAAACTTGACAGATTTAATAATTACCTAGGTTCGTGGTAGTGCTTTTTGGGGGGTTCGACCTTTTCTTATCTCATTAGACCTCCTTTCAGGATCGACCAAGTCGATTTTTTTTGTGATATGTAATGGCAATTGTTTAAGAACTTTGAATTTTGTCAAGTTTATTGCATGAGTAAGTATGTATAGTTTAGTTTGGCAAATTTCTTGGACATTCCTTCAACCAGAACAATATTATTATTGTCATCACGGTGGTTGCAGCTCCTTTGCAGGAGATAGCACACATCTGATCCTATAATTTATGTTTATATCAATCAGTTTCCAGTGTATTCAATAATTTCGTTCAGGGTTTTGCAGGGAGAGATAGCTGGCAAGTTTGTTGTCAGCAGCTCTGATCGTCTTCTCCATCTTGTCAATTTCCTCATCGGCCGTATATTAGAGGTGCAAAGTTATCGATGTGAACTTCATATCAATATTTTCGATATGTTGAAGATTTTACACATTGATGTAAGGTAAAGTGGGGTAATTCCGATGGCAAAATTCAAAATTTTAGCAATTTCTCATTTTTTGGATTTCCTGTACATTTTGGGGCAAAAATGATGTAACAACTTTATTCCTGCGTCCTTCAGCTACACATTGACTATATTGAAGAGTGATTTGTGTGAAGGCTTCATACATATAATTGAAAAAACATTTTGGAAGGTTGAGTTATCAGAATTACCCTAAAAATGGGGTAATTCCGATAATGAGTTTTATAAGGAAAGGAATTCTCCCAGGGTAATTCCGAGCCAGTAATGTTGAAATATACCATTTATTGCATATTTAGGTTTTTATTTCATGTAAATTGAATCATTAGAACAAAAATTAAATTTTTTTTACAAATATGCATTTTTGAGGCATAATTTTTGAAAACTAGACCAACTAGAGAAAAATGCCCCGTTTTGAGGATTTTCTTTGATAATTTCGACCCCCTAAAACTATAATACATCAAAACAGAGAAAAAAACATTGCAGGACAATTTTGCTGGGGCTATCGGAATTACCCCGCAGCATGAAAAATGATCGACATGTTTAATAATTCAATGCCACCAAACAAATAATTATAAAAGCAAAATCAAAAGAGGTACTGACACTTTAACACGTATTCATCAAATATCAGCTTCTAAACAGAATTTTTCAACAAGTTTTGAACGATAAAAACGAGTTTCAAAAGTGCACTGTTTTTTGCGGCAAAGGATTTGGGCATTCAGATTTTGAACACTGCACAGACTTGACAAAACAGAGCAGATGAACCATCTGATCATTAATGGGTGTAGGTTAGCACTAAAACTACCTACTTTCTTCATCATTTGTGCCAAAATGTGTTTTGCAACAAAGCTAGGGCTTGCTATCGGAATTACCCCATATCGGAATTACCCCACTTTACCTTAATGGAATCCTACGTTCAATAAATAAATTATATCTACAAATAGATATAGCAGATTTTTCAGAACAGGTGTTTTCGAATCTTCACCTAAGGAAAAATGTAAATTACAGTATGGTTCTTGAAACTATAAGAATAATTTAAGGTTCTCTTCTTAGAATCTAAGATACAGGACAGTTTTATCTCAATGTGTAGTCTACCTTCTTACAATATTATTTAATTTTCATCAATAATGGTCCTATTCACATTAAGACAGTTTTTTGTAGAAGTCATACTCAATTACTCAATCATCTGGCTAGTAACTTGCCCATTTCTCAGAACAAAAGTTTCTCTTATACAGTTTTCTGTATTTCAATTTTTGTCAACTTAGTGGCAGATGTCACTCTAAAGGATGAACTAAACCTAAAAAAATGATAAAGCATAAATAATCACTACTTAATCATACTTAATACAAATAGTAAGCATTGAAGAAATATAGATACCTAATAACTATAATATTCATCACTATCACA